>JBBPBX010003739.1:67900-80737 GCA_038048925.1 Garcialebias charrua
AGAAAAATATCTGCAGGAACAGTGCTCCCACAGCGAGTCAGCTCCCCCGCTGACCCTGCGTACCCCCCCAGCTCGCCAAGGTCCACCCAAGGAGCGAGGAAAAAGAAACACCTCTCCGACCGCCAGGCCATTGAGCCAAGACCAGAGAGGGACACGGCCCCGAGGGCCGCCAACAGCAGAACCAACAGCCCACACCCACCAGGGCCGCCGTGACCCCTGCGAACCGCAGTCAGCCCGCCGTCCAAGAGGGCACAAAATCCCACATGGACGACACGGCCAAGAGCGCCCGCCCAACCGCCGACAGAGCCAGGAAGCACCAAGAACAGGCCCCAACCAGGGCCCGCACAACGGCCAAGCATAGTCCAAGACCATCATCAAGGACATCCACTTAATCCCCACCCCAGAAGAAATACTACACCCACCCTTCATATTAACAACTTTCAGAACACATAACACATTAGACACCCAGGCTGGGTTTGCCCGCCCCCTCCCATTGGCCACCAGTCACGCCCCCAGACACCCACCCCCCAGCATATGAACCCCCAACCCACCAGCGAGCCGAGGGCCCCCGGCCAGAGCCGGGCACCAGAGCGCCAGTCAACCCATGCCCGGCGACCCGCCCACCAGAGCCCACGACCCCCGATCCCCACCAGGCCCAAGCCCGGGGACGACACGTCCCCAGAGTCCCAAGCCCCCGGCGCCCGCCCCGAAACCACCCCAGCACAGCCGGGTCACCGACCGGCGACCCATGACTGCCGCCACCGACCACCCGAGGGCCCGCATGCCGCCCCTAGCAGATATCCCCCAGAACCCCCCCGGTCCTCCCCAGGTCGAAGACAGGGTCCTCCCCGCCCAAGCAGCCCCAACCCCCCGGGCCCCAAACCCCAACCTCCCCTCCAGCCCCAATGCCCCACAAGGCCACATCCCAGACCCCCACCCTCACTACGTAACGGAACCGATCAAAGAGTGCCAAATAGATTGATCCAATGTGTCGGCAGATGCTGTTTCAAGACTAAGAGATAAGAGATAAGAGATTTTTTATTAACATTGCACCAGTAAACCAATACAACGTGATCATGTAAACACAGTCATCCAGAGGTCAGAGAATGTTAAGCTGCTGTAATTCAAAACACGCATGTTCGTCAGCGCGGCCATCTCTCATCCATCATGGATGAAGAGCAAAACAGATATGGAAAAAGGAAAAGCACAGTAGGTATCATTTGTGATATTCAAAAAAAGAATTTATCAAAGATTGCCTGAGGACACTCCATGATAAAGTCTCAAAAACTCTATCAGCGAAAGCACAGTCACACGAGACATTGTTGCAGTTTTGACGACAGGCAAGGAGATATTTAGTCTGTGAGTAACTTCAAAGAACACAGTTCAGCAGTTTGTTCAGCTGGGCGTCATCCGAGCCACACACAGAGATCTCTGGGGGGTGCGGGTGAGGGAGGTCAGCAAGGGCACTTCAACTCTACGCTCCAGGAGAAAGTTTCCAAACAGGCCTCTTTTCAAGGACGTGTGCAGAAACCAGATTAGATAGTCTTTTTGTTTATTCCAATTCAGACCACAGTGTTCTTTTTCACTGCAGCCTCCAAGTCCAGACGCTGTTTCAGAGCCAAAATTCCAAATCATATGAGGTTCCGGTCTATGAACCCCCATCCATGCCCAGTTGGGACCCAGGCGGCTGTAAACGAGTTCCAAAACGCCCAGCAGGTCCCCGGTAGTCCACCGACGCACCCAACGTGCGATTGAGCTCATACAACAGCTGGGATGAGTTGCTCACGGCCCGGATCAGAGAATCATGCTGATCAGGGAGTTTCGCCAGCGCGCTGATAGCCGCCGAAGCCCTCCTCAGCTTCAGGTAGCAGACAGTCCCTCCGATGCCAAAAAAAAGAGCAGCTGCTACTAATAGTCCAATAATCCACAAATCTTCCACGTCTTCGACACTCAAGACGGTCAAACACATAGGCTGCCACTGTCCCCATGAGTCCATCATGTATCCAGCCGCGTGTGTGTCAGAGGGGCAGACCGCTTCTCCTGGCACGGTCCGCTTCGTGGAAAAAATCTTATCTATTGAAGAAACAGCCCAATTTACTAATTCCATCGCAAATTGGTTCGAGTGAGCGCTGAAGTGTCAGACGAGACAAAAAGCAAGCAGGGAGGAGGAAAAAAAACTTAGGGAAGGAAGGAGCAGAAAGATATGCGACTTGCCTTGTCGAGAGCGGAAGTAGAGAAAATATGATCTAAAATATGATCTAATATGATCTAACAGAAGATTTTTATACTGATTAATGCTAAGATTATTTTTATTTTTCCAATTTACGAGTATGGTTTTCTTTGCGATGCATAAGGCAGTGAAAAGCATATAGGATGTATTTTTTTCTAGTATAACACCTTCAAAGATACAGGTACAAAGGTACAAACAGACTTTCAACTCACACGTTTACGTCACTCCAGTACAGACACCAGTGCACCCAACCACATGACTGACAATTTTCAATGGACTCTCTTTAGAGGACCCTAGACTCTCCGAGGTCCCACGAAGCTTGTGGACCCAGACCAAATATGACGTCGGGTTAATCAAAGGACAAGAGCCCATTCAGATCACTCCTAAATCGTCTTACAGACCTAAGATTGCCCAGTATCCACTCAAACCAGAGGCTGTTGAAGGAATAACACCTGTTTTCTACTCTTTGTTGAACGCAGGAGTAATTGTTCCTTGCCCCTCCTCTCCGGTACGAACACCAATCTTTCCCGTCAAGAAAATCAGACCAACACCCCCAGATGAATGGAGGTTTGTTCAAGACTTACGTGCTATGAACGCAGCTGTTCAAGCACGTGCTCCCATTGTACCAAATCCTTATGTCATCTTATCACAGATTCCATCTGGTTCAACCTTCTTTTCTGTCATCGACTTGGCAAATGCATTCTTCAGTGTACCAGTACACTCTGACAGTCAGTTTTGGTTCTCTTTTCAATTCTTAGGCAAGTCTTACACGTTCACCCGCCTCTGTCAGAGGTTACTGTGAGAGCCCAACAATTTTCCACCAGGCACTTAACGACAGCCTGGCGGGTTTCACTCTTCCTCCTGGCTGTGCGTTGCTGCAATACGTGGATGATCTGTTGTTGGCAGCTCCTACAGAATTACTCTGCCACACACACACGATACGCCTACTTCAATATCTTACCAAACAAGGTCACAAGGCATCACTCTCCAAGTTACAGTTTGTACAACCAGTGGTAACTTTTCTTGGTCACAGAATCTCCGCTAAGGGAAAAGAACTTGCTGACACTCGTGTGAAAGCTATGGTGTCTCTACCTCTACCAAACACAAAGAAGCAACTCATGTATTTCTTGGGATTATGTGGGTATTGCAGACATTTTATACCGAACTACGCAGAACTTGAAACACCTTTGCGTGCAGTATGTCATGAAAAAGGCCTTCAAATGAGCTCCAAATTGACATGGACACCTGATGCATTGACTGCTTTTGAGGCACTCAAGGCTCAGCTGCAAAAAACACCCACACTGGGAATTCCAGATCTGACACGCCCCTTCGTTCAGGCTGTGGATGAACGTGGAGGGTGTATGACGTCAGTTTTGCTTCAGAAACACGGTGACAGGTTGAAACCTGTTGCCTACTTCTCTGCAAAACTTGATCCAGTTGCTGTAGGACTCCCCCTGTGTTTGCGCGTTGTTGCTGCAGCTGAAAAATCTGTATTGGCCAGTAGAGACATCGTGGGGTACTCTGATTTGACCCTATTAGTCCCTCACGCTGTCACACAAATTCTGAACGAACAAAAGACTGCGCATCTCTCGACAGCACGCTGGTTAAAGTACCACACCACTTTGTTAGACATGCCTAACATTACCATTCAACGTTGTAACATCTTAAATCCAGCCACTCTTTTACCCTCACCTGATGAGGGCACACCACACAACTGTCTGGCTGAACTTGAGGTTTTGTGTACACCTCGTCCTGACTTAAAACAAGATCCTATCTCTGACCCTGACTGGGAGCTGTTTGTTGACGGTTCTTCATCACGTGAAATAAACACAGGCACAATCAGAAGTGGTTATGCAGTGGTCACAAGTACACACACTATTGAAGCAAAACCACTCCCACCTTGTTCCGCTCAAGCTTGTGAACTTATTACTTTAACCAGAGCTTGTCAACTTTCTGAGAACAAATCAGTCAATATCTTCACTGATTCACGCTATGCTTTTGGTGTTGTTCATGACTTTGGAGCACTTTGGAAACATCGTCATTTCCTCCGCTCTGATGGACAACCTATTCTCAACCACAAGTTGGTTGCTGAACTTCTTGAAGCCATCACTTTACCCAGAAGCATTGCAGTCATCAAATGTGCCACTCACACCAACAAGAAAGATTACATCTCTACAGGAAATGCAGCTGCAGACTTAGCAGCTAAACAGGCAGCCACACAAAACTTACCTTCTGTTTCTACATTCACAAGCAAAACGGAACCAGAGATCACATTCACACTGAAAGACATGCAGAAATTGTCTACACCTCATGAACGAGCTGAATGGAAGCGTTTAGGTTTCTCTTTTAAGGATGGACTATGGATTGGTCCAAACAATAACCCTTGTTTACCTGAACATTTTTTCCAGTTTTTGCAGCATTGACACATTCTTTTGATCATGTGTCAAAAGGGGGAATGTTAAGAGAAATGGACACCCATTGGTACACGGTAAAATTTTAAAATATGCTCAACAACATTGTGACTCATGTCTTGTGTGTGCCACTCACAACATTTCGAAGCCAATCAAAACAGAAGCACCAGGCGCTCACCGAACAGTTAAGGTACCATTCCAACACATAATGATTGATTTCATTGAATTGACACCTGTGATGAACAAAAAATACTGTTTGGTTGTAGTGGATATGTTTTCAAAATGGGTTGAGGTTTTCCCCACAAAACATAACACTGCAAACACAGTAGCCAAAATCCTCCTACAGGAAATTATTCCACGTTGGGGAATTCCACAAAGAATTTCTAGCGATAATGGGCCACATTTTGCTAACCAAATCATGACAGAAATCTCAACCACATTGAATTTTGACTTAACCAAGCACTGCTCCTATCACCCACAAAGTGGAGGCGCAGTTGAGAGAGAAAATGGTACACTAAAAAACAAATTGGCCAAGATTTGTGAGGACACGCAACAGAATTGGGTCAAATGTCTACCTCTTGCTGTTATGGGTATGCGCATGCACAGAAGAGCTAAACATAACCTTAGCCCTTTTGAAATTCTTTTCGCAGCTCCACCCAACCTAGGAACTGGGCCACCAACAGATCCCTCGAGTGATCTGAAACACTGTGATCACAACATGATGAAGTACTGTATTGAACTAACCAAACAATTAAATTCCATCAGGTTACAGGTCCAAGGAGGACTCCCTGGACCAGCTCAAAAACAATTGCATTGTATTTCTCCTGGAGACTTTGTTATGATTAAATGTTTCAGGAGGAAGTGCTGGAACTCCCCGAGGTGGACAGGACCATTCCAGGTGTTGCTGACCACCCACACCGCGGTGAAGGTCGCTGAGAGAGCCACCTGGGTCCACGCTTCCCACTGTAAGCTGTTTCGAGGAACGAAGCCACCAACGAAGGAGGATCGGGACGAGTCAGAACTGACATCAGCATCAAAGCAGTAGCGCTGGGTGCCAACGAGGGTGCAACAACCAGATTGTCACTTGGTGAATCTGGCAACGAGGACCCCCAGTTCCTGTTTCCCTTCCAAATCACTCCCCTTCATCTGTCTGGTCCATCATCCCCATACCCTGTCGATAACTTCTAACGTCCACTAACTCACTCACAAAGCGACAACAGTAAAACCTGACGACTGGATCTTCATCAAGATTGCCAAGCAAAACGCTGAGAAAGGCTCATACCAAGTACTGCTGAGCACATCCACTGCTGTGGAACTTGCTGAAGGAACCGGCTGGAAACATTGCAGTCACTGTCACTGGAGCAGAGGGGAAGCCTGGGTTACAAAGGGGGCGTGGCTTATAGTGCACGTCATCTCAAAACCAGTGAAGAAACCAACGATCCCTGCTCTGTTAGGACAAGTTTCCAGTATCCCTGTATCCCACCTTTTGAACTGTTCCTGAACTCTCACTCATCCTTGAACTCGCACACCCCTGTTTTCTCTACTTCCTGTCCTACTGAAGATTACTGAATCGCACCTGAACTTTTCTCCCTGAACCATCCCTGAACCATCAATCGTCCCTGAACACTGAATCCCTTCCCTGAACTGTTCCTGGACTTTTAACAACCCATTCCTTTTGAACTGATCCTGAACTTCTGACCACCCCTTGGTAGTACTGCAAACTCTTCAAGGGTGTGACTCCTCCCACCAAGGACACGGACGAGGTATCACATTCATCCACTCACGGCTGAGGAAACGGACTCCGAGTGAGGCAGCAAGTGCGTGACAGCACCTACACACTCACAGTCCGAGCTACGGTTCCTTGTGAAGGCGGCAGGTACCTAGACCTACAACTAGGTTGAGTCCATCCAACCCATATTTTTCCCTAGTTAGCAACCTCTGAACAAACTATGAGGCGCACAGACTCAATGAACTGGATCTCCACCCATCCATGGAAGACCACGCTGATCCTTGGTCTTCTGACAGGTTTGACTTGTGATACAATTTTCCTGTGTAGACACTTTTGTTTATTTCCAAATGAAGGGCCCTGCACACAGACAAAGTTAACTAAAAGAAGCATTCCAGAATCTGCCAATGTGATAATCTACAGAGAATCTGCCTATCAGAAAGTGATCCTCGACTACGAGATCAATTCAACTACTGCATTCCAGTTTGACTTATGTGATGTAATCAATTGCAAAGGTCAAGACCTGTGGTATCGAAGTGCTGATCTGTATTTGTGTTTAGATATCTCAATGAATGCTGATGGTTTCCCCGTACACAACACCCGTATGCGCAGGTTTGTCCATCAAGAAGGAATGCAGAAACCAGGTACTCGCGATCCCGTTTGCTCCTGGGCCACGGTCACTGCATACACAGGACGGTGGATACCTCAAAGGGAAGGTTTAACTGCAGAGGCAAAGAAATTGTGGGGCAAGGTTAAATTTCAAAGAGATTACAACCAAACAAAAAATCCAATTACCCTTTCATTAAGTAAGTTACCCGGTCCTCCAAAAGATTTTATCACATAAACAAGATCAAATCTCTATACTTTCCTAATTCAAGCCGACGTCTCAGGTACAGATTCAAAGGGATTTATCACTGTCAGATTTATCCTACCACAACCACCCATTACACACGTCACCAATCACCCAATCCCTAAGCTTGAAAGCCTTCAAGGAGAAAACATTCCAACTATCTCTGTAGATTATACAAAACTAAAACCTGAACAACTGATAGGACGTGCAACGGGACATGGAGATGACAACATGTGGTTATCTTGGTTAGTCGAAGCCGCGAGAGAAGCCCAACTTAGCAACTGTGTAGCTTGCGCTGCAGCCAGACACAAACTAGTCACTCAACCGGCCCCTTTGTTCCCTGACGACGCCTGGGGATACAATTGCATGCTAACTCTCACTAGGCAAGATTCAGCAGACGGCTACGCTACATTAGCCAATATATATCCACCTATTCATAATAGAACACATCCAGGTTCTTTTCGTCCTAATCACATTCTTAAAGGTTATCATTGCTTCAATTTTACTACGGGACATCCACTCATTAACTATGGAAATATTAACCATGATTGGTGTAATGTCACTACAAATGTAGACACTACCGTCGAACAAACTCAACGTATAGGTACTTGGGCCAGAGCAGGGTTGTATTACTATTGCGGAAGTCAAAGGTTATCAGTCAAGATCCCTGAAAAAACTATAGGACTTTGTGCTCTAGTCCGCCTCGCAGCACCACTTCTGCTAGTTGGACATCAGTTTACTTCACAACATACCAGAAACAAACGTGATGTAGACTTTAATTTAAATACAGACTCTAAAACTTATATCAACGCAATAGGAGTTCCACAAGGGGTTCCTGATGAATACAAATTAGCTGACCCCGTCGTAGCAGGGTTTGAAAACTTACCTCTCATAGGAGCAATGTTTCCTGTAACTACTAATAAAAATGTAGCCAGAATCAATTTCGTTCACTATAACGTGTTGCGTCTGACTAATCTCACCCGTGATGCCATCGAAGGCCTCTCTGATCAATTACGTCCCACATCTAAAATGGCGATCCAAAATTGAATGGCCTTGGACATGATATTGGCGGAGAAAGGGGGCGTATGCTCAATGATTGGTGATCAATGTTGTACTTTTATCCCTAACAACACAGCCCCAGATGGTAAAGTAGCCAGAGCCCTCAAAGGCCTAAAAGAGCTCTCCCAAGAAATGCAAGAAGCTTCAGGAATCAACAATCCCATCTCTGATTGGTTTAATAGAATGTTTGGCAAATGGAAAGGTATTATTATGTCCTTAATCATCTCTGTTGGAGTTTGTTTAGCCATCCTTGTAACCTGCGGCTGTTGCTGTATCCCATGTCTTCGTTCCTTGTCAACACGTCTAATTTCAACCGCTCTCGCCCCTGAACACCAAGCAGAAACTTATGCCCTTCTCCACAAACACCTAAACTTGGATCTAGAAAATAACATGGACACAGTCGTTTCTTCTCCCAACACCTTCATCTTAAAAAACAAATTAAAGTAGAATGAAGCTTACATTAATAATAACAGACAATTCCGCCTCCTTACAGATCGAGACCGCCCACTTAGAAGACACACTGATTCTCTATTATGATGTAAATGGAGAACAAATACATTTTCCTTTTAAAGGTTTCCAGTCAAGATTAGACCTTTTGGATTTTGTAGTTGAATCCATCCAACAATGGGTTTTTAGACTCCCACCTGAATGGTGCACTCTCACTGGACAACATTTTCAGAATTAAAGTATGATTTTATTTTATGTTTTGATTTTTCTGTTTGATTCCTATTTCTTGTGTGATGTACTTTACTTTACAGTTTAGCTTTGCCATAACGACCAGGGTCTGTAACCCACAAAAACAACTCTTTCCATTTTCCATTTGAAGTTAATGAAGGATCCATATGAAACCACTATAATGGTTATAATGGAAAAGAGCCACCTGCATCATGAAAGACCTCACTCACCCAGCACACTCACTCTTTGCCTCACTCCCCTCAGGACGGAGGTTGAGGAGCATCAAATGTAGAACCACTAGACTGAGGAACAGCTTCTACCCTGAGGCTGTTAGACTCATGAATGAATAAATAAAAATAAAATAAAAATAAACACTGCAAAATATCACATCATGCTGATGCTGATCTGTTTTCTTGTTGCTGTGTTCATCTGTGACCATCTGCTCATACAGACTCATGTTCGTGCTGCTGTTTATAATGATGTTTTTCCACTATATTAGGGCTTAGTGTATTACTAGTTGATGTTTTTCTTAGTTAATTCTAGATGTTATTACTGTTTTTCTCTTGCATTTGTTGTTGGATGTAACTGGGACCCCGTGTACATAATCTCGTTTTCATCACATGTACCACATGCGGTGCAAATGACAATAAAGACTCTCTGACTCTCTCTCTCTGACTCTCTGACTATAATGTGAAATATGTTTTCCTGATTGTCTTATTTTCAGAGTCTGACACTGTCTGTATATTCTTATTAATTTTTCAACTTAGATATTGTTCAATAAAGGAACAAAAGGGAGAAATTGTGAAAGAAAAATTAATTTCCTTATTGTTGTTTTATTTCTTTACTGCTTTATTGCTTATAAAACATGTTGTTTGAACTGCTGAACTTTCCTGCCTTCACAATGAGCAGAAGTTGCTTTCCTTCCTCTCTTGCAAAACTGAATGTCCTGTTGCTACATGCCTATAGGAACTGATAAGACAAGACAAACTGCCTGTAGTTAGGACTGAGCACACCATCTGTCAAAAAAGGAACCGTACCCTAACTGAAACCTCCCTGTTCTGAGAAATGTTTTGTACAAAGTCCACTGTTTCTGAGTAATGTTTTTGCAAAGGCTCAACTGACCCAAGAAGTGTGTTGTAAAACCTAACTGTCAGCTTATCTTATCAGTACAACTGCAGCCACCACCCTGTAACTGAAGCTCCTCATGACGTGCATAGGAGGGCATAAAGGGAAGTCATCTCAGTCAGCAGCTCAGAACAACTTTGTACTTTGCTGGATGCACATCGCTGTATGTTGTTCTCCTTTTGCAAAAGAAATTAAAGCTTTAAAACTTTTTAAAGTTTTCAGTCTCCAGTTCTTCAAAGTTTATTTATCAACAGGATCACCTGCCATGCAATGGGCTTTCCGAGTGAGGCGTTTGCTGTGTAAGTCCTGCAGTGAGGGCAAGGAGGTGCCGACGATCTTCTCAGCTGCTCTCACGATGCGCTAGAGGCTCGTGCGGCATGATGCAGTGCATGCACCAAACCACACCGTGATGCAGCTGGTCAGGACACTTTCTATGGCACCCCTGTAGAAGGTGCACATGATGGGGGTTGAAGCTCCAGCCCTTTTCAGCTTGCGGAGAAAGTAGAGGTGCTGGTGAGCCTTCTTGGCCAGTGCTGCAGTGTTCCTGCTCCAGGACAGGTCCTTTGAGACGTGCACTCCCAGGAACTTGGTGCTGTCCACTCTCTCCACTGCGGTGCTGTTGATGGTCAGAGGGGCATGTTGTGCATCCCTCTTCCTGAAGTCCACGACAATCTCCTTTGTCTTCTCCACGTTGAGAGTGAGATTGTTGTGTCCGTACCACAAGGCCAAGCGGCTCACCTCGTTCCTGTAGTCCGTCTCATCGTTGTTGCTGATGAGACCTACCACTGTTGTGTCGTCCGCAAACTTGATGAAGTGGTTGGAGCTGTACGATGGTGTGCAGTCGTGTGTTAGCAGGGTGAATAGAAGGGGGCTCAGCACACATCCTTGTGGGGCCCCTGTGTTCAATGTGATGGTGCTAGATGTGTTACTCCCGATCCGTACTGTCTGTGGTCTCCCGGTCAGGAAGTCTAGCAGCCAGTTACACATTGAGGTGTTCAGCCCCAGACTGTCCAGTTTATGGATGAGCTATTGGGGGATGATGGTGTTGAATGCCAAGCTGAAGTCGATGAACAGCATTCTAACATAAGAGTCCTTTGTGTCCAGATGTGTGAGAGCTGTGTGGAGGGCAGAGGAGATGGCATCGCCGGTTGAGCGATTAGGTCGGTGTAAGTGCAGAAGCTCTCACTAGTCTAGCCCCTTCAAGCTCTTTCATACGCGACACATTTCTTCAAAAAAGGAGGTCTTGAATCCAGCGATTATATTTGTGTCTTTACTGAACTTAATAAAAAGCGATACACAAAAAAGGCATACAGATTCAAAACAAATAGAAAGTGACGGTCAAAAGACTGTGTTACTCTTCGGGTGCCAGACTTCTACTGAATAAACGAATGCTTACGTCCTATTTATACCCATTTCAACAGCCAATCAGAAGGCACCACGTCATAAGCTTCAACAGCATACAATTCCAAATGCTTATTTTTCTTCAAACAATAGAACCTGGCTGTAACTCACAGAATCAATTCAGGCAACAAAATAAACATTTCTTTTAAACTTAAATCCTTTATATGGCTCCTACATTTTCCGGCCCCTAATTGACTATGTATTAACATATCAATTATTAACTCAACTTAAATTGGAGCCATACATATTTCAGTAACTTATCAAACAAAAGCTTGCTTAATTTGGTTACAAAACAGTCTCTTAATGAAAAATTTTATTCTCCATTCAGATGCGTCTGGAAGTCGTCCAGAGTCATCCAGTCCATGTTGAGGTCCATTCCAAGACTCAAAGTGGCTTGGCTCTTGTCAGATTTGTCAGAGCTCTATGGTGGCTCCTGATTTTCATCACAGACCACGTAGAGTCTGGGCTCACTGTCCTCTCTCCTCTTCCTCCTATCATCAGCTGATATTTTCTTCTCCCAGCTTGGATGCTGCACGTCCTCAGGCCTCTCCTTTCGTTCTCTGAAATCATCTGTAGGTCTTGCTTTTCCCGTGCATTCCTCTTCTCGCTCATCACTGTCCAGGCTAAAGCCAGAACTATGGTCCAGTCTGGAAGCCTCTTGTTGCTTGGTCCTCTCTGTCTTGTTGTAGTCTGGTTTCTGTGTAGCAGACTTCTTAGCAGGCTTGGAAAACTTTTCACTCTTTCCTGTTAACTTTGTGGGCTTGCTGCTGCTTTTCTCTACAGCAGGTGGATGAGTTGGTGACCTGCGAGGAGCTCGATCTTTAGTTTCACAGTTTAGCAAAAACTTTTCAAACAGATTGGTTGAGCCACTAGCATCCTTCTTTGCTTTCTTTTTCTTTCCCTTTTTTCTTTTGTCTTTATGCTTTCCTGCCTCCTTTGCCTTCTCCTTTTTGTGTTTTTTCATATGAACAGGGTTGTCTTCATCTGAGTTGGCAAAACGTTTCTTTGTTTCACTCTTTTTCTTCTTGGGAGGAGAGGGAGGTGTTGGGACTCTGTCTTTTTCTTCATCCGTCTCTGGTGCCGGAAGGGGTCTCATGTCATCTTTCAGAGGCAGCTTGATGCAATAATGACCATCTGAGAGCTGTGCTGATGTAGTTACAGCATGCATGAACTGCTTATCCTGCTGAGATGGTTCTTGTTTGTCCTCATACTGTTGCTCTGGGAAATCTGCATTGTAATGCTTCACCAGCATGTCTTCAATGTTCAATACAGATATACGATTGACAAGAAAATCTTGTTTTTTAGTGACACATAAGTCCATAACTTGACATCTGCTGACTGGTCCATTTACCACCCAGCC
>JBBPBX010003740.1:6149-80733 GCA_038048925.1 Garcialebias charrua
TATATATATATATATATATATATGTATATATATATATGTATATATGTATATATATATGTATATATATATGTATATATGTATATATATATATATATATGTATATATATATATATATATATGTATATATATATATATATATATATATATTTTTTTTCTCTCTCTTTTGTTTTCTATTGTTTATTGTTTGATTGTTTATTGTTTAAGGAAATTCTACCATTACTGTTCATTGTTCTTTAGTTTTAGCAGGTCGCTTTCGTAAATGAGCCCATGAGGTTCAAAAGATTTACCTGACTAAATAAAGGTTGAATGAATGAATGAATGGAGTTCTTTCTGACCCTCTCTGTACTTCACCATCAGCATCCTCAAAGCAAAGATGGCATCTGTGGTGTTCTTTCTCAGCATGAAACCATGATAGTGGGAGTTCTAGGTTCACCAGTCACTCACTCCTCAGCTGCAGCCAATCCTAAACAGCCACCACTCAACACCTGTGTCTGGTTTGGAGGACTACTCTGCCTGAGTATAAGCCACTGCCAGACATGCCTCCAGCACTGGGACATCATGCTTATGGCAGCATGAAACCATGATAGTGGGAGTTCTAGGTTCACCAGTCACTCACTCCTCAGCTGCAGCCAATCCTAAACAGCCACCACTCAACACCTGTGTCTGGTTTGGAGGACTACTCTGCCTGAGTATAAGCCACTGCCAGACATGCCTCCAGCACTGGGACATCATGCTTATGGTAAAGGTATTTCTGAATCTGAAGACCTTGTTTTTTGATCTCCTGCAGTGATTATTCCGTCGACCTCAAACAACCTGCTCCTCTCTCTATCTGCACTCATCTCACTCACTGCAAGGATACCTTGAACACTAGGACTCCTCGGACCTCTCCTCTCTGGATCCTACCTTAAGAAGAAACATTACAGTAAGAACAATATCTTCTCCACTAACTGATCAGATACTAGCTGGAAATCTTCCCAGGCACTCACCTTGTCTCTGCTTTCCTTTTCAGCCTGGAGAACAGTAACCTGTAAATAAAGACATTTATTTTTGTACTCCTGACTCTGTTTTTCTTCTCATTCTGCCACTTGGGGCCGAATATTATCTAAAAATATGACAATACTGCTGCTCACAAATACCATATTTTCCGGACTATAGGTCGCAGTGTTTTGCCTAATTTGCATGCCTTTAGACCTATAGAGAGGTGAGACCTGTTTATGGATTTTTTCCCATATTTTTAGACCAATTTTTGGCTCAGATATGACCGTTTTTCATTTTGGCAAAAAATAGTGCAGTACCACTTTCAGCCGCTAGGGTACACCCACCGACCGTTCCCACCTCATGTGTCCGAAGGCAGCCTCCATTGGTCGGACTGACTCTGTCGCAGCCCGGCCTCCTGCTCTGGAGTCCTGAGTCCACCGACCGTTCCCACCTCATGTGTCCAAAGAAAGCCTCCTCTGGTCGGACTTAAGGCCCCGGTATAGCTCTGCGTACGGCAGTACGTCGCTGTACGCCGTACGTACGCTGAGACAGAAGCGTAGCCCCGTAGGGCATGTACGCGCCAAGCTCAAATTTTACGACCGCGTACGTAAGCGCGTTGTCTCACAATAGATGGTCTAGTGGCAGGGCTTTTGACTACGGATCCGAAGGTCGCGGGTTCGCGCCCCAGCCACTACCCAGCTTGGGGTGTCTATGAGTGCACACCTATTTCTCCAGCTCCCCGGGCGCTTTCGGGCTGCTCACTGCACCACCTGGTAGGTGGTTGGGTTAAATGCAGAGACGAATTTCGTCTGTGTATGGGAACATACGCAGATGACAGGAATAGACATTATTATTATTATTATTATTAAACTGCCCGGCGCCGGACTGTTTTGTATGAGACACAAATGTATTAAATTCCCCTTCTTCATCCCTGATCTGGACTTTTCTTTTGTTTTTTTGCCAAAAGTCAAGTGATCGCTTCCTCTTCCGCTGACTCCATGACTGAAATGATGAGGAAATGAATGAATTTGTCACGAGCGAACTAAACTCATGTCCAACGTGGCTGCGCGAGGTTCTGCATATTTCCTGGTGTTCTGGTGTGCTGGACCAGCGCTCCCTGTTTTTATTTTATTTTTTAGAACTTTTTATTAACATATAAACACAGAACACCGCTGCGGCAGAAGCTGCGTGAAGTCCCTTTTTTTCCCTACCCGACCTGTCAATTCATAGTTCCCATGTGACGTCACATCTGTGGGTTGTCCTGTTTGACCCTCCCACTTGTAGGTTTAGCTTCAGTTTGAGCGCATTCAAATGGATGTCCATTTTTCACGTTGTTTTTTTTGTTAATTTCTAATTAATTACAATGGTTACTTCGTGTTGTGTCAGTGGGTGTTCCAGTCGGGTAGACGTTTGGGCAACGCGCAGGTTTCACTCAATCAAAAAAAAAAGTAAACATGAAGGATTTATCTCATCGGAGGAGCTGACAGCTGCAGCTTGCAGCCCCAACTCTGCTCGGATCTGCTCTGAAGACATCTGCCTTTGGCCGGTAAACAAAATATTCTACATAAATCATTTTATGAAACAATGTTAGAGTACAACTGTCTGTGTGTTAGAGCTGGTTTTTTTTTCATTATTTAGCGACACCGTCTTGCATGCTGTGGTTAGCTTAGCATCTCGCTAACGCAACAATGGCTGACCGGCTTGGAGACCACCCCAGTGGGGAAAGGAGGACTGGAGCCAAGTCTGCGGGCGACGCGTCGGTCCCATGGGACGTGCCCCCGCAACGGTTCCACGCCGTCTGACCTGAGCGAGGGACCCTCCGCTCCAGTGCTAACAACATGCTACGGTAACACTCAAAAGTGCTGGTGCTGGCTGTGTGTTATTTTAGTTAAACCTTTATTTAGCTGGTTAGATATGATTGAGACAGTTTACACATCTTTTTTGGATTTAAAGCTGTGAAGCTCCGTGTGCGCTCCTTGTAGTAATTAAATAATTAATGATATCAGAGTAACTTGTGACTAGTTGTCTGATTCGTCTGCCATGATTTCTTTCTCAAACTCAACTCCGACCACTGCCATGTTCTCTTGTTCCTTGGTGAAGCTGTGGGGTGGCTGTGTTTTTGTCCGTATAATTTGCTCTGGTTGTTCGTGTCTGAGCTGGAGGGACCCTCCGCTCCAGTGCTAACTCTATGCTAACCTCCAACACGCTCTGGTTGTTCGTGTCTGCTTGTTCGCCATCTTTGCCTTTCTTCTGCCTACAGATATGGTGCGGACGGAGCTATTGCGCAATACTGGGGCGTGTCTGGGAACTATGTATTAATTCAGTAGGCATGTCAGCAAATGACCAATCAGCGACCTCAATTTGTCCCGTAGGTAAACGCTCCGCCCTGATGTTGCTCAAATGACGTCAAGTATTTGGAGCGAAAACGCGAGCATTAACGCGAGAACTACAGGTAACCCTCGAGGTACGACACCTGCGACCTACGGCAACTCAGACTTACGATTTTATCATATTTAATAAAAATATGATTAAAAAAAAAAAAATTATTATTATTTTTTTTTTTGTGTTTAAAAGTTATTAATTTCATGTGTATAGCACTTTGTTGCAGCTGTGGTTGTTTTAAATGGCTTTATAAATAAAGTATAATTATTAATTTTACGTTTTGATAAGAAATTAATCGTATTTACGCAACTTCCGGTTTCCGCTCGCCACTTCCGGTTGCCATTTTACAACTGTACTGCGGTCAATGGAGCTCCGGAGGCTACTGTCAGCTGGCTCCGTGTGCCCGATCAGGGTTGCCTCATACGGATAAATGAGCTGGAAACACTCGGTCAACTCTGTGGACGTCTCAGGTCCGGAGGAGCAGCCGCGGATCGCCCCGCGATCGGCGGCCACAACGCCGCCCGACATGCTAACGACAGCAGCTAACAAAGCAGCTAACACAGGCGAAGACACCGAGCCGACATGCCGCGGAGGATCCATCTGCGGCCGGGAGCTCGCCGCAAATGTCCGCCTGGCAGTCGGGGCCACCGGCTCAAAGTAAGACATTATATTTTTTATTTATTGTGCAGTTCTGTGCGTGTTTATGGCCTTAGTATGTCTGCTTGTTCAGTCTCATGCCATTAAATATGTGTGCGGCGCTCCGTTAGCGGTATAACCGCGACCTATGTCAGAAACGCGGACCTACGATAGGCATGTGTTTTTGGTCCGCGAGGTACGACAAAATCGACCTAAGTCACACACGTAGGTCCCTATCCCTGACGTAACTCGAGGGGTTGCTGTATACTGTGAACTGCCTGCGCACAGCACGCGCACGTAGAGCGGCGTTCGGCAAAACGCAGAGCTATACCGGGGCCTTTACTCTGTCGCTGCCCGACCTCCTGATCTGGAGGTAACTACTGTTAGCTTTGTTAGCAAGATAAGTCAAGAACCACAGGACAGATTTTTATCAAACTTACAGAAAGTAATCACTGTATGGACATTTACAAGTGACTAGCTTTATGAGATGTTTGAGAAAAAAAATCAATCTTTTAGCATTGTTTTTGTTAGCGGTTAGCTACCGTAAACGGTTACTATTTAGATAAATAACTCATGATCTACAGGACAGATTTTTATCAACCTTACAGAATGTAATTATTTGGGTTTCATTTAAAACTGTGACCTGTATGAGACATTTGAGATTAAATTCGTTGTTTTATAAACGTAATCGTGTTGTGTTAGCTTCTGGTTATTTTCCTACTACTATTTGTCTAAATAGCTCATAAACCACTCGGCAGATTTTATTTCAGCTTACAGAATGTAATTATTTGGGTTTCGTTTACAAACTGTTGACCGGTATGAGACGTTTGAGATAAAATTTGTTGTTTTATAGACGTAATCGTGTCGTGTTAGCTTCGGGTTATTTTCCTGCTACTATTTGTCTAGATAGCTCATAAACCATTTGGCAGATTTACAGAATGTAATTATTTGGGTTTCATTTACAAACTGTTGACCTGTATGAGACATTTGAGATAAAATTTGTTGTTTTATAGACATAATCGTGTCGCGGTTAGCATTGTTTTATTTCCGTGTATATTTTAGCAAATAGCTCATAAACCACTTGGCGGATTTTCTTTCAGCTTACAGAATGTAATTATTTGTGTTTCATTTACAAACTTTTGACCTGTATGAGACATTTGAGATAAAATTCGATTAATTTATTCATTCATTCATTCAACCTTTATTTAGTCAGGTAAATCTTATTGAGCCTCGTGGGCTCATTTATGAAAGCGACCTGCTAAAACTAAAGAACGATGAACAGCAATGGTAGAATTTCCTTAAACAATGAACAATAGAAAAACAAAAGAGAGAAAAACAAAAGAGAGAAATACATAGTTTTTTTTTTTTTAACAAAGTATCAAAAAACTAGCAAAACATTATAAGGTAGATGTATAAAATCAATCAAAGATCAAAGACAGGAAAAGACAATCAAAGACAATCAAAATCAAAGACAGGAACATATCTGCATTGGTTTTTGCCAGGATTCCAACAGATTCTTAAAACCATTTAAAGAGGTCAAGGTCGAGAGCTTCAGATCTTTTTGTAAGATATTCCATGAAGCAGGAGCAGAGTAGGAGAAGGCCCTTTTTCCAAGTTCAGTCCTCACTGACGGAACACTGCAGGTAATCATGTCCTGAGAGCGCACACTGTAGCTGCACTCACGCAAAGACATGTAGGAGGAGATGTATGAGGGCAGCAGACCAAGAAGTGATTTAAAGATGAAAATGTACCAGTGGAAGAGTCTGCGTGAGGTTAATGATGTCCAGTTAACCAGTGAATACAGGGTGCAGTGGTGGGTACGATAATCACAGCCAGTTATGAATCTTAGTGCACCATGATAGACAACATCCAACATCCGCAGGGTGCTTGTAGGAGCATTCATGTAGAGAATGTCACCGTAATCAATGGAGGGAAGGAAAGTCACAGATACAAGGCGTTTCCTAGCATTCAGTGTTAGACATGATCTGTTTCTGAAAAAGAAACCCAGTTTAACTTTCAGTTTCTTCACTAGGTTTTCCACGTGGAGTTTAAAAGAGAGATGTGAATCGACCAGGATACCCAGATATTTATAGGAATCAACAAACTCAATAGGGACACCATTTGAGGATAAAATCAGAGGAAGATCTGCTGGGACCGACTTCCTACTTGAAAAAAACATCCCTTTTGTTTTATCAGCATTTAGGACAAGTTTGAGACGGAACAAATCTGACTGGATGATGTCAAAAGCGGATTGCAGTAACTGGAAAGCCTTAGCTACTGTTTTAGCTCGGCAATAAACAATATTATAATTATAATTTATTTTCGCAGTGCACGCGACCGTTTGGAAGACGTCAAAGCGAAACAATTTAAATCCAGCAGATTTGACCATTTCGTGAATTTATTAAGGAACGGTTAAGCTCAGGAACCCTTGTGCTATAATGTCAGCTATAATTTTTAGCAAACAAATAATTGTTTTTACCGTGTTAATCTTGTAAAGTCCTTCCGTGCTCGCTCGCTTCTGTGGCCGCCATTTTCAGCAGGGCAAATGAGGCGCTGACGCGTCGCGTAGCGGTGACACATAATAGATGCGACCTAAATAAAGGTGCGATCTGTTTATGGATTTTTCCAAATTTTTGCCAATAATTGGACAAAGCGACCTATAGAAAGGTGCGATCTATCAGGCGGAATTACGGTAGTTACCTCTCATCTAATGCCTCTTTTCCACCGCTCGGCTCGGCTCGGGTTGGATCGGCTCAGGTCGGCTCAGTTCGGGTCGGGTCACATCTATGTTCTGTTTCCACAGCTTTTTTGTACCCCTTCTGTGGGCGGGGTCCAGAATCCTACTCGTCTTACCACATGGTGGCAGTAGTGTTCCCTCAAGCTATTTACTACAGTACTAGCCACCACTAGAAGAAGAACACAATAAAGGCTTTGACAGAATGTTGTGAAAGAGATGTCATGCTATAATGAGTACCTCATGAGCTGTAATCTTTAAACCCAATTCATAATCCTACCTTGTTGCCTTCTTTAAACCCATGTATTTTCCAATTTAGTATTTTTACAATAAAGATGTATTAAAGCATATTTTATTATTTAGTTATGCACAAGGTGCTTGATAAAGTTGCAAAACCATATTTATCTGAGCTGCTTCAACCTTCCTGCCCTCCCCGATCTCAGATCAGCTGAGCAGTTGCTGCTGACAGTCCTCAAAACTTTTTAAATCTTATTTAAAAACACACATTTATTCCTTGGCTTTTAACACGTGATCTTATCTTTTATGGCATGTTAACACACCTGCAGTAAGACTGGTATATGTATTTATTTTTGTATGCTTTTTATAGTTTTTAATTAACTTGTCTTTTATGTTATTGTACAGCACTTTGGTTGACCCTGTGGTTTTTAAAATGTGCTTTATAAATAAAGTTGATTTAAAACATCACACTGTGATCTTTGAAACTGCCAGAGTTTCCCTGGTAAAGTTGCTGCTGGGTGGTAGATGGTAGATGGATGGTCTGTGAATTCTTTAACTTTAAACTGTCCAAAGGACTTTGGCCACTTTTAATTTTTGACTTTTTTTGTATGACTTCATCCTAGAACCAAATAATTTATAACGTAATAACAGTTGAGCAGATTCTAATAATCTTTATCTTATGATTCTTTAAAGGTCAAATGCAAATGGAAAGTTCTCTTAACTTCCAGTATGGATTTAAACACAATACACACTTCACATTATAAAATAAGTTTAGGAAATTGAATGTTCGAGGACACCACTTAAGAAAATATAACGTTTAATAGGAAAAGTTTGAAGTGACAAACAGAAGTAACAAATTTCCATCTGGTGTCTCACGTCTTCCTCCAGAAGATGACACAGGTTGTTGAATTCTGGCGATTTTCTTCTGTTGACTGTAAAAGAAAAATGTGATTAATTTAGTCCAGAAACTGTTTTTTTTTTTTTTAAACAACACAGTGTGATCACAACATGTTCATATACTAAATGTATCCTGTTGGAGTTATTTGAAATAAAATTCAATGTTTTATAGACATAAAGACACCTCCATTAATTTTCTCCCTTGTTTGTATCACATATTATCAATTCTATCAAAAACCACATAGCTGATATTTTTCAAAAAAATCTAGTGTGATCACAACATGTTCATATACTAAATGTATCCTGTTGGAGTTATTTGAAATAAAATTCAATGTTTTATAGACATAAAGACACCTCCATTAATTTTCTCCCTTGTTTGTATCACATATTATCAATTCTATCAAAAACCACATAGCTGATATTTTTCAAAAAAATCTAGTGTGATCACAACATGTTCATATACTAAATGTATCCTGTTGGAGTTATTTGAAATAAAATTCAATGTTTTATAGACATAAAGACACCTCCATTAATTTTCTCCCTTGTTTGTATCACATATTATCAATTCTATCAAAAACCACATAGCTGATATTTTTCAAAAAAATCTAGTGTGATCACAACATGTTCATATACTAAATGTATCCTGTTGGAGTTATTTGAAATAAAATTCAATGTTTTATAGACATAAAGACACCTCCATTAATTTTCTCCCTTGTTTGTATCACATATTATCAATTCTATCAAAAACCACATAGCTGATATTTTTCAAAAAAATCTAGTGTGATCACAACATGTTCATATACTAAATGTATCCTGTTGGAGTTATTTGAAATAAAATTCGAATTTTTATAATTTATTTTCGTTGTGCAAGCACAGTTTTGGAAGGAGTCAAAGCGAAACTACTTTAAATGCAGCATATTTGACCACTACGTGACAATATTAAAGCGTGGTTAAGCTCAGGAGCCCTCGTACTATAAAGTCAGCTATGAAATATATTTTATATCTGTTCATTGAGCTACATTTAAAGACATAAAGCCGCCCGCGCGCCGCGTGTTGCTCGTGGCGAACCTGCTTTTTAAAATCCTGCAGTTTTGAGCAATACGTGATTTTATTAAGGACACGTTCAGCTGAAGACCCATCTTTGCTATAAATTTTAAAAATAATAATTGTTTTTACCGTGTTATTCATGTAAAGTCCTGCAGTGATCACTTCACTCGCTTCCGTGAAAACTGCTCGAGTCTCCTCCTTCCTACTTCCGGAGCGGGTCAGCTCGCCCAGAGCTCGCCTCAGTACACCTCTGAAACCAGCCCGAAAATCTCAAGAAATCTCGCGCGGCTTAGCACGGAATATCCGGTGGAAAAGGATGAAAGGGGGTCTCTGCGACGCACATATGACGTAACATCCGACCCGAGCCGACCGGTGGAAAAGTCAAGTCAAGTCAAGTCAAATTTATTTATATAGCACAGTTAGAACAGATAAACTGTTATCAAGGTGCTTCACACACACACACACAACATAAAAGAGGCTCAAAAATTTACAGAACAGTATCACACATCAATACAGTAGTAACAATTCTGAAAAGGGGCATAAGTCTTGCTTCCACAACTCTCTCCCAGATCTTCATTGTGTGGGTCATCAACTTAATTCCCCTGTTGTTGCTACAACTCTGTACATCACTCTTGCTCTTAAAAATGGACACCAGCACACTTCTTCTCCATTCCTCAGGCATTTTCTCACCCTCAAATATGCCATTGAATATTTGAGTCAAAAACCTCACTGTCATCTCTCCGAAACATTTCCAAACAACCACTTGTATTCTCGAAGTCGAACAGCCGGGTACTTTGTCACGTGACTGTGTTGCGGAAGTCGTGTTTGGGGGAATACAAACGAGTGCTTCGGCGGGTGAAATTGGTAAAATGGTGAAAAGTTGCTGCGTTAAGGACTGCATTTCGCACATAAAAAAACATCCCGATAGAAACTACTTCATTTTTCCTACATCAGGAGCGAGAAGGGAGAAATTGAAAGCTGCAGTCAACAGAGGCATCCAAAAACCAGATGGATCTGTAAATCCTGCAAAGCTTTGATCACCACGAAGCAAGCACACATATGTGTGTTCGGCACATTTTATTACCGGTACGTATTAGTATTGCTTTTAGAAACATAAAAAAGAAAATAGAGGTAATTTATAACAGTTGTTAGCACTGTAATTGATTAAACATCAGTAGGCCATGCACTTGCCTGGCCAGTGTTGAGTCAAATACATAAAAATACACCTTTTCTGAGACTGTTGTAATTCTAGTCTTTGTTATCTTTAGGACGGAAAGTAAATGTCCAGTCCCATCCAGACTATGTTCCATCCATCTTCCCTCAGCGCCCAGAGTCAGTTGAAGTTACAGCTAACAAACCTTCCCTAAAGGTTGCACGATATGAAAGAGCTGCTCGGAGGGCCAAGAAACCAGGTATGTAATGATTTAATTTACTAAGGGAATACGTAACTTAATATATATATCTTCATAACAGATAACCTAAACAGTGAGGAAAACCTGAAACCTAAAACAAAGAAAGTTCTAATATTGTGTTCATGTGTGTGTCAGAAATATTAAAGTACTGTGTGTTACTGCTAACATGATTAAAATTCATTCATTCATTCAACCTTTATTTATACAGGCTAGCCTCGTTGAGTCACGGGGACTCATTTACAAGAGGGACCTGTCTCACTCACACCAAACAACCATCCACTCTCACACTCACACCTAGGGTCAATTTAGAGTCACCAATCAGCCTAAAATATTTCTCCTCTTTTTCCAATAGCAGTAACGCCCAAAGCACGAAGAAAGCTTTCCATGCCAGAGAGATCCACAGCATCCCCAACACATCATTTGGCTTCACAACAGCCGTCGGAAGATGACACGCATGTCAACAATTCATTGATTGACTTTGCCACACTGTGCAGCGCAGAGCTCCTGACACCAGCATTTACTAGGGGCAAAACACAACTGTCTGCAAAAGAAGTTGAAGTTTCACGAAAAATTTCATCTCTCCTGCTCCACTGAAGGTTCCTGCTCCTCCTCAGGTTCCTGCTCCTCCTCAGGTTCCTGCTCCTCCTCAGGTTCCTGCTCCTCCTCAGGTTCCTGCTCCTCCTCAGGTTCCTGCTCCTCCTCAGGTTCCTGCTCCTCCTCAGGTTCCTGCTCCTCCTCAGGTTCCTGCTCCTCTGAAGGTTCCTGCTCCTCTGAAGGTTCCTGCTCCTCTGAAGGTTCCTGCTCCTCTGAAGGTTCCTGTCAGGATACATGTGGAGCGAGTGATTGGACTGATGAAGAACCGTTTTGGTATCCTGAAAGGTACTTTACCTGTTCGCTGCATACAGAGTTGCAAAGACGAAAGTATGGATTGCCCACTGTCAAGCTGTGACAAAATTCTGACTGTTTGTGCATCACTGACAAACCTGGGACAGGGGATTGTTTTTAGACAATAGTACTGCTGCATGCAGTTAACCTGTTGGCTTTGTTTTAAAAATATTGACCAATTGAGCCTACAGTTGTATATATGGTATGATAGTGTTTCATTTGTAAAGTTCAAATTTTAGTTTGTTTATTTGATAATTATTGTAGAAAGTAATACTTTCTGAAAATAGTGTCATAATATTTTTTATTCTTCTGCAATCCTTTGATTTGATTTGTATTTTCGGTGGCATGTGAAAGAGCTGTTTTAAAACTGAAATGCTTAGATAGGATACAAATTATGAAAAAAAAATTGTCTGTCTTTAATACAATGAGTAATAAACATTAAAAATAGGACGAAACCATCATTTATGTTGTGCTGTTTCCCTTTTTTATGTGAACATTTTTGCATATTCAGTTTCAGTATGAAAAACTTTTAAAAATATTAGTTCTACCACTGACATGAAGTTTAAACAAGCTTAAAGGTGTCATTAACAGTATTGAATGTGCGTCTTTGCTTCAGACTTTGACAAACATACTTGTTCTGCAACACTGTGAGACTTAATTAACTTTTGCTTGTATACAACAGCTAACAAACAAGATGATAAAGAACCAACAATTAGAGAAAACAATTTTTATTGTTATTGTTGCACTGAAAAATACACTGCAGTCTTTCATTGTGCGGTCCACAGACAATGAACGACATAATTTTGCAGCTCCCGTTGTGCAAATACATCAGAACATTAAGAAAGATAAAATACAGAGGTAAAAATTGAATAAAAATAGATAAAAAATACAGTAAAAACAACAGTATCAGCCATATCAAAAAGTCAGGTGGCCATTATTGCACATAACCTTATTGCACATAACCACAGTGTTTGCAAGTTAACCATGTGTGTTTATAAGTCTTAACTGCTGTTAGATAATGAACAATAAAATAATTTTGCAGCTCCCGTTGTGCAAATAAATCAGAACATTAAAAAAGATAAAATAAAGAGGTACAAATACTGTATATATTATTATTATTTACCCACATATCAACCGGTAGTTTATACGGACATTTTTGGAGTCCAGACAGTTTCAGTTTCATACTGTCCCGCTGTCGCGCATCTCTGGTAGTAAACTGTCTTCGTATTCATAAGACATCCTTCCAAAGATGTGTGCTACACAAAAATATTCGATTCGACTTTACTAGCAAACAAAACCAGAGCCTCTGAACAAAACGAATTCCAATGGTCTGAACCGCAGTTTACCCCCACAACGAAACCTGATGTTGAAATCACGTGATGCGTGACATCACGTCGACTTCGAGAATGGCATCAGGTCCTACTGCCTTCCCCT
The DNA here is from genome assembly GCA_038048925.1 of Garcialebias charrua. Classification (NCBI taxonomy): domain Eukaryota; kingdom Metazoa; phylum Chordata; class Actinopteri; order Cyprinodontiformes; family Rivulidae; genus Garcialebias; species Garcialebias charrua. Next base: position 18,792 of record JBBPBX010003740.1, read on the forward strand.
TCCTCTTTCCTTCCAGACTTCACCCTCACTAATCTTTCCCACTTCCTGGTCCACAGTTTTTATGATCCTTACTCTTCTCTCTTTCATTCTCTTCATTCATTGGCTCCTCAAAGTACTATAATATGTATAGCAATACAACGGCACGTCAGAGCTTCTACTTACCATATTCGGATCAGCTGCCAGCCTTAAAAACAGGTATCTCCTAGGTCGACCAAAAAATTGTCGAAGCTGCTTCAATACGGACAGAGCTAAAAACATACAAACCACCGATTCTGGATCCATTTTGTTTTTCCCGCGAGCAGCAAACAAGGCGGAACTACGTGGGCACTGATGAAAACACGTTTGCCGCACGTAAGGCGGAAGTACGTAATCATGCAAACCTGAAGGCTAGACTGTCCCATTTCAGCAGTTTCGTCCAACCCACCCAGCCTTGTGAGTGCGTGGCCTACTTGGCCCAGCCCCTGAATTGAGACACAGCCAGAGTTTCGTGCAACATAGGTGCTCTCCCTTCAAGAACTTAATTATTACAGCCTCCTATACCTGAACACCGATATCGGATCGGAAAAGTATCTGTATCGGTCGATACCCAGATTTAAGAATCGGTATCGGATCGGATGTGGATCGGTGCATCCCTAATTCTTCCTTCTTCAGCTTCCACCATTTGGTCTTTTCTGATTTTATTATTTTTCTCTTCTTCACAGCAACAGTCATTCTACACACAACCATCCGATGCTGTCTGGCCACTCTCTCCTCTGCCACAACCTTACAGTCTCCAATCTCCCTCAGGTTTCCTCTTCTATACAGAATGTAGTCGACCTGTGTACGGTAATCCTTCCTCCATGCTTATAGGTCACTCTATGTTCCTCCCTCTTTTGGAAATGGTATTGACTATAGCCATTTCCATTCTCTTGGCAAAATCCACCAACATCTGTCCTTCCTGGTTTCTCTTCTTGACACCAAACCTACCCATCACTTCATCCCCTCTGTTTCCTTCACCAACATGTCCATTCAGTTCTGCTCCGATCACCACTCTCTTACAAACCAAAAGTATGCCACATTTTAATCAGCATTCCTGCTGCTGTGCTCTATTAACTCATCGATAGTGATGGGCACAGTTCTGCTAATCCGCTCACTGCTAATAGTGGAACTTTTTTTTAAATTGTATTTAGAGCATTAGCATTTTCACCAACTTTGGAAACTGTTAGCAGAATTAGCGTCCACTAATTTAGGTTTTGCCAACTTTGAATCCGCTAATAAAATTCACAAGCTTGTTCCTGTCTGTTGTGGGCGTGTCTCGACAAGTCTGTTAGGCACGCTATTGTCTTTTTCTTTCCCCTCGTGTCCTTCTGAGGGCCAACACGCTCAGGGCCAACTGTTCAGCTGCAGAACGTGACTAGAGATAGATCAGGCTCTATTTAGTAAAAAGACTAATACTATTTTTACACGTTAAAAATAAGATGAGTGGAAAAGTATCTATCTACAGTATCTATCTATCTATCTATCTATCTATCAGTGGTGGGCGCCAGACCGCTAGGGAGCGCTAAAGCGCTAATCGCTTACAGTGGACCTAAACTTTTTGTCAGCGTTTTTGTGGATTGACTAACTTTTATAATTCATAAGCGGATTTGTGCTATTTTTATTTAAAATGCAGTACCGCTAATAACTAATTATCTATCAGTAAAAACCAATAAACTTATTTACAAGCTCTTATGCTGCTTGTTTTACCTTTTTCCCCACCATAAAGAGCAGAGAGGAGGAAGGGTTGGAGGGGAGGGGGGGCAGAGCGGAGAACAGACTCGGATCTACCATGTAGGTAAATGATGCCGTTGCCTGGGGATCCCATCAGCATGGGGCCCCGGCCCCGCCGCGCCCCGGCCAGTCACCTACATTCCCTAACATTGATCCTGCTTGTTAATGTACATTTAACATAAAAATAATTATAGTTACGATGAAAACGATCATTAAATACGCAATAAAAAAAACGGTCGATTTCTTTATCCCCCTACTAAAAATGGACTATTCCATCTTGACATCTTCCGGGTTAGAGTTGAACTCAGGGGCTAATTCTGTGGCTAGCTGGCTGCGCTCGGTCTCTTCATAAATCCGTAGAGAACCCCGCTGTTTCAAGCCAAATTAACGTGGCCGGATGATTTTATTGTGTGTTTTGTGATGACCATTCGACGGTGAGTCGTTATTTTTATGTATTTTAGTTACTTTTCATTAAATCTGTTGACTACCTATAGACGCTAACTCTGTGTCCAGCTGGTTGGTTGTGCTGGGTTTCTTGGATAAATCCGTAGAGAACCCCGCTGTTTCAAGCCAAATTAACGTGGCCGGATGATTTTATTGTGTGTTTTGTGTTGACCATTCGACGGTGAGTCGTTATTTTTATGTATTTTAGTTACTTTTCATTAAATCTGTTGACTACCTATAGACGCTAACTGTGTGTCCAGCTGGTTGGTTGTGCTGGGTTTCTTGGATAAATCCGTAGAGAACCCCGCTGTTTCAAGCCAAATTAACGTGGCCGGAGTATTTTATTGTGTGTTTTGTGTCGACCATTCGACGGTGAGTCGTTAGTTTTATGTATTTTGATTACTTTTATGTATAAATGCGGTGGCGACACACCCGTGTATTTGAGATTTAAAAGTGGTTTTAGGGATTAAAAGTTCATTCTATTTTTTGTTAATTTCGTGGCCGAATAGAATATATATACGTAAAGTATTAAATAAATCCTTTGATTTTTGTAATTTCATCCTTTTAGGATCATTTTTGTTACTTTTCAGTTGGCAGTGTAGTGCAAATTTTGCATAACGCTGCCGGCTATATATAAATATATATATATATATATATATATATATATATATATATATATATATATATATATATATATATAATATAGAATATATAATATATATATATATATAATATAGAAATATATAAATAGCGGATTAGATTAGCTTCCCCTAATTTTCATAAGACATTTGTGCTTTTGAAATTGTGGACCTAAAAAAATTAATAAGCGTTTTAGAAATTGTGGAACTAATTTTTTAATTAGCGTTGCCCACCACTGCTATCTATCTATCTATCTATCTATCTATCTATCTATCTATCTATCTATCTATCTATCTATCTATCTATCTATCTATCTATCTATCTATCTATCTATCTATCTATCTATCTATCTATCTATCTATCTATCTATCTATCTATCTATCTATCTATCTATCTATCTATCTATCTATCTATCTATCTATCTATCTATCTATCTATCTATCTATCTATCTATCTATCTATCTATCTATCTATCTATCTATCTATCTATCTATCTATCTATCTATCTATCTATCTATCTATCTATCTATCTATCTATCTATCTATCTATCTATCTATCTATCTATCTATCTATCTATCTATCTATCTATCTATCTATCTATCTATCTATCTATCTATCTATCTATCTATCTATCTATCTATCTATCTATCTATCTATCTATCTATCTATCTATCTATCTATCTATCTATCTATCTATCTATCTATCTATCTATCTATCTATCTATCTATCTATCTATCTATCTATCTATCTATCTATCTATCTATCTATCTATCTATCTATCTATCTATCTATCTATCTATCTATCTATCTATCTATCTATCTATCTATCTATCTATCTATCTATCTATCTATCTATCTATCTATCTATCTATAATCTACTTCCCCCTAAGACAAAATGGTACAGGCTCTATTCAACCTCTGCTCGACTGCCTGGCTGACATCAGGGACTGGATGGCTTTAAATTTCTTAAGCTTCAATGATAAGAAGTCTGAAGCCATATTGTTCCTTCCCAATGACACAACCTCAAACCACTGCATTGACCTGTCTGCTCTACCCCTGTCCGAAAAACAAAAAGTCAAAAATCTGGGAGTGATAATGGATCCTTCCATGAAACTCAACAGTCATGTAAACATGATTGTCAAATCCTGTTTTTTCCAGCTGAGGCGTCTGTCTAAGCTGAAGCCCATATTATCCAAAAAGCACCTGGAGACAGTGATTCACGCATTCATTACATCTAGGCTTGATTACTGCAATTCACTTCTGTTTGGCGTCAGTCAAGCCACCATTGCACGATTACAACTGGTTCAGAACGCAGCTGCCCGATTTTTAACCAGCACACGCAAAAGAGAGCACATTACACCAGTCTTGGCCTCCCTTCACTGGCTACCGGTTCATCTTCGAATCCAATTCAAAATTCTCATGTATGTCTACAAATCGCTGAACAGTCTCGCCCCCGCCTATCTCTCGGATCTGATACACCCATATGTCCCTCCACGTGCTTTGAGGTCAGAGGATCAGGTACTCTTAATAGTTCCAGAAACTCGCCTTAAGCGCAGGGGTGACAGGGCGTTCTCTGTAGCAGGCCCAAGACTCTGGAACGAGTTACCGCTGCTCATCAAACAGGCCCCCTCCCTCTCGGTTTTCAAATCCCGGTTAAAAACTCACTACTACTCCATCGCTTTCAATGCCAGCTGATTTGTACTGGATCGTTTGATTTATGATCTGCAATGTTTTTATGTTTTTCGTGTTGTACTTCATTGTATGTGTTGCCTGTTGCGTGTTTGTTTGTCCAGCACTTTGGTGTGGACTTGTTCCTGTTTAAAGTGCTTTATAAATAAAATGGTATGGTATGGTATCTATCTATCTATCTATCTATCTATCTATCTATCTATCTATCTATCTATCTATCTATCTATCTATCTATCTATCTATCTATCTATCTATCTATCTATCTATCTATCTATCTATCTATCTATCTATCTATCTATCTATCTATCTATCTATCTATCTATCTATCTATCTATCTATCTATCTATCTATCTATACTATTCCATTATATTCAAAAGGTGAAATTATTTTAAGAACTTTTCTGGAGCCTCTGCACGTCTCAGCCACATTCAATTTTAATTTTTAATGAGAAAAACTATTTTTATTTTTAAAGACAAATATCTTATAGAAAATTGTAACAGCCTTAAAACAAAGTGTATTAAGAGCCGTGTTTGGATAATTATTATCTGCGTTTTGATTATGTTGTTATTGTGTATGTTCTTGCCACCTAGTAGCATTGTGCAGCATTGCTATTTCATGGTTTTAGTTAAAACCATGTGAAGAGAACCAATATTTTTTATGCATAAACAGATCAAAACTATCTGTAGCATTTAAGACAAGGCCTGAGTGTTACATTTGGCAGAGCTTCAGTTTTCTTTAAAATTTCCCACGAGTTTTCATAATCATAATAAACTCTTTCGCCCCGTCTCTGCTTTGAGATAACTTTTTAACATCAGCATTTGATTGTTGTCAATTGCTGCTGGGACAGATCACAAGACAGATCTGCTTTGGCTGAAATCTCATAATCCTTTGATTGTTTGCAGGAATGGATAGAAACAAGTGACAATAAATCTACAATCTTTTGTGGTGCAGAAAAACATAACTGTTAAAGACTGTGTAAAGTAAAATTAAATGTGTGTTTTGAGTTTGTCACACGGCATAAATATGTGTTATTAATCACCCATATAAATCTGACTGATTAAAAACATTGTTTACCTTATAAAATTAAGTCTCAAAAATAATGAAAAAACATAATTGTGCCCTGGTCTGAAACGCTGGGGGCGTGTCAGCGCGTGGGCGTGGTTTCAGCGCAGTACTGCGCCCGTGTCCTGCCCAGTGAAGAACTGCGGTAAAGTGAGGATGTTCGCGAATGCTGGCAGCCTAATTGGAGTTCTCCAGCCCTACTCATTTGAACCTCCAGAGCCAGACTCAGACTCTGAGTCAGACAGTGACCACTGTGACGGTCGGCATCGTTCTTCACAGCCTGAGCTGTGTGTGGAGAGGCAGACAGGTGCAGCAGAGATCCAGTAAACCTGCTCTGTTTTTATCTGAGTTCTGGCTGTAACAGCAGCTCATTTTTCCAAGAGTTACGCTGTTTTTAGTGCAAACAACTCTGGTTTTGTTTTTAAAGTTGAGGACACAACTATAATGCCTGGTACCCACTGCACAACTCGAAACGCGCCTGCCGTCCCCTTTTGGCCGCTTGTCAGGGTCCCACCAAACCACTGAAGACCGTCTGATGACGTACACTAGGGGGTAGCAGAGGGAGGAGGTGTAGCTCGTTTTCCGGGTTCAGTTGTTGTGTTAACTGCACCTCCGACGGTCTTTGATGAGATAAAACGTTTTTTTTTTTATGTTTGGGGTGATCTACACTGGAGAGAACAGCAGCCTGTCAGCAGCAACTGTAAAAATGTCACGTTTCTTACCGGAGTTTGGTTCCAGTTCATGGAGGCTCGATCCGGTAAGTTTAAAAAGTCCAAAAAAAGTCCCGTTGTGGTTGTGTAATCAGATAGCAGAGGCTCTCCCGACTGTTTGCTAAACGCGTCGAGCCTCCAGAGATCGAATTTTATGGCGTTGGCAGTTCGACGCCGACGCGCGCGTGCGTGTGCAGGCTGCCCCCGCGCCGCTTCGATCACTTGAATCGCGCCGCTTCCCTGTTCGCCGTGACTCCACGCGTCTCCTCATAGACTTTGAATGTAAACCGGCCGCTTCAGCCGCCCGACAACGGGGCAGTGGGTACCAGGCATAATTCAGAACTCCGCTGTTATGTGTTTAATAATAAGCGCTATTTTAGAAGATGAGCGGACTCACTGCACCCGGTCCGACCCGGTCACATCGCATGCGGGGTCTGTGTTGGTGATTAAAATATAGAGTAATCACGTTGATAACTAAGTATGCAATGGACCTGTCGCATTTTCTTAGCAAAAAAGGAGCTATAGCTATTGCTATCTGATGCTATCTGCGATTCGCGAGTGAACGGCTCCACCGAGGCAAGAACTAATTTATACGGCTGGAGCTGCAGGGGGTGGGGCTTTAGACCGCGTGACGAAACGCAGTCACATTTAAAACACGCCCAAAAAATCCTGAAACAGAAATATCGTTATACACAGTTTGATCTATAACTCCAAAATTAATTTATCTACAATTTTGAGACTTTTTACTCATTTACAAGATTACAATTATGACATTTATAATGTTTATTGAAGAAAATATTGAAATTCACTTTACACGGTCTTTAAATTTAGTGTTTGCATTATTGAAAATGTCTCACGCGAACATTAATCAGCACATTGGAACAAACAATTGAAGCTCTGACAGTCAGTGAATGCTAACCCTTTGTTAAATGTTTTGTCACAAGCATGCATGAATATTAAACTCAGTCAGAAGAGATGAGAGTCAAAGCCATACATCTGATTTTTACATCCAGTTTTTTAAGGTAAATGTTGCTTTTTATTAACTATAATGTGTATAATGCAGTAAATTAAAGAAGCTGATGAGCTGAGCTGTACTGGCTGTGCCCTTGGAGGACAATGATACATTTAATTTTCTTATTTATTCATAATAAGAAGAAAAAACTCCTATTCAAGTCTGGCTGAGATCATCCTGTAAAGCAGTAAGTGTTAAATGATGTGTGACCTTTTGGGTGTGATAAAATGGAAATAAAATCCTAGATCAGTTTAGACCCTTGCATGTCATCAGCCAGCACCATCAGCCAGTAGCTCTTGAAGAGGTGAAATCTCAGGCGAGGAGGAACAGGCTTCCAAGGTAAGAACAAGAACATGTTGATGGTGGCAATGTCAAATGATCTGAGAAGGTTCTCCTCTCCTTTGCACATATTACCAAGACCATGAGGGTTTTTTAGATGTCAAATATGTAAAATAAAGACAAAATTTAGAAGATCAAACACAGAAACAGTTGTAAAAGCTAGCACCAGACTCACCTCATCACCAGATGAAGAGCATCTCAGGGTGTCCGCAGCAGAAGTGAGAGGCAGTCTCAGAAAGATTAATCCTCATAAAGCAACCGGACCAGACAACATCCCAGGGAAAGTTCTGAAGGAATGTGCGGACCAGCTCTGTGAGGTGCTGGCTGACATCTTCACCACCTCACTTGCACTGGAGTCAGTTCCCACATGCCTGAAGACCGCGACCATCAGGGCCGGATCTATAATACGGGCACACCGGGCGGGTGCCCAGGGGCCCGACAGCTCAAGGGGGCCCTCTGCTGGCCAGGAGTGAGCAGTTCAGCCTGGCAGAAATTTTTTATTTTTTATTTTATTTTTTTATTGTCGCTAGACGTAGATAAAACAAGGCTTTGTCCTCAATTTTCCTTATTATCCAACCCAAATAAAATAAAAAGTTGTTTTTCAAAAACAACTCATAAGTGTCTTTTAGTTTGTTGACATGACGTGTATGATTGGGAGCAGACGGCAATGCACACACTCAGTCCGGTTGGTGGCGGTAATGTGCTTAAAATAAGTTCGCCAACCGCCAATAAACAATAGAAGAAGAAGAAGCTCTGTGACCAATGAGCTGACAGCCCTTTTACACACGTGATTGAAACTACAGAATCCGGCTCATCTCATTGGTCCAGTCTTGGCAGTTCACGGAAGACACGGCAGCTACGAGGCCGCCAGACGAAGCATTGTTTCCGAGATAAATCCGTCCGAAGGTCCCCCGGCGCGCGCCGGAGCTCAACTGAGAACCAGGCCGAGGCCGGCCATGCTGCTTGGAAGCCCCACCAAGAGGCTCCCTGCCTGGGTACACGATCCAGAACGGCCCCCGGCGCGCGCCGGAGCTCAACTGAGAACCAGGCCGAGGCCGGCCATGCTGCTTGGAAGCCCCACCAAGAGGCTCCCTGCCTGGGTACACGATCCAGAACGGCCCCCGGCGCGCGCCGGAGCTCCGGCGCTCTGGACCACCAGAACCATGCACCAGGGCAGAAACTTCGTGCTGGACATGGGCACAGGAGAAAGCAGGTAAAGATAATGGATGGACGGACGGATAATAAATGTAACAAAACCAGGAGAACCCTTGAAGAAGAAGTGGAGAAGATCACTGAAAGTCTTCACCTGGTTGGCAGGTAAAAATTCAATAATTTCCAGTGTAGTTGTGAACCATGTTTAATTATTGATAGTTATAAACAAAAGTGTACAACTGACACGTACAAATAAGTACATAATTGTGAATTTAAGAGATTGCTAAAAGTGATTTTTTTTTGAAGGAATATGAAAAATAACATAAGAATTTATTTGAGTTGTTTAAGATGATGTAATCTTACATTTGGTGATGCAATTAATTTTGTTCTTTGATAAATCATTGTTGTGAGTTTATTTGGGTAAAAAAGGGGCAGAGATTATAAGATTATTCTTCATCTGCTGCCTTTCATTTTATTTTGAATGTATGTTTTTTATTTTTTATTGAGTTGTTGACTTTGTTTTAGTGAAATGAATGAATTTTAATAAATAAAATAAAAATAAATACATTTACTTTACACTATGCAAACATACAACCTTGTCCATCTTTAAAAAAATCACAGTTCATATAGGTAATTAATAAATACATTTCAAAATGTAGTTTACATACTACAATGCTAAATTTATAAATATAAACAATACACGTTTTTCCATTTATTTATCACTACATAACCTAGGCTATGTGTCACTAATGAATTTTTTAACACCTTTTGGCAGGCTAAACATGTATGGATGAGCTGTATGAGGAATGTGTGACTGCAAACAGCCTGAGGTGAGGTGGTCTCACCTCAGGAGAAAGAAAGGTGGCAGTCCCAGGGAACAGCAGAGAAGTGGATGCAGCTGACCTCCCCAACAGAACACCTGAACTCACACCTGGCCTCAAATGCTCCCCATCATTCATGGTTGAGTTCCATGTGATCCAGGTTTGAACTTGAGAAAAACATCATACAGACTGTCTACCTACACTTCAATCAAAGTAAGGGAATTCTTTTTCTTTTTCTGCTGCTTCGAGCTTTCTTAGAGCTCATGGACTTGTTTTTCATGCACGTGGGCATGGACTGCACACCAAGGCACTGGTGTCACTATGGTTGCAACATGTTTCTGATGGATGTGATTTGCTACTGGTTTGCTGCTGATTGATGTCAATGCAGTAGCTGCTGCTCTTTCAGAAGTGTTCATGTTTGACATCATTTGCTGATGAAGGATGGATGGATGGATGGATGGGATTTGCTGCTGAATGATGTCAATACAGTAGTATTATATATACAATACAGTCAATACAGTAGTATATAGTAGTAGTCAATACAATATATATATATATATATATATANGGAGCATCAAGTGTAGAACCACTAGACTGAGGAACAGCTTCTACCCTGAGGCTGTTAGACTCATGAATAAATAAAAATAAAATTAAAATAAACACTGCAAAATATCACATCATGGTGATGCTGATATGTTTTCTTGTTGCTGTGTTCATCTGTGTTCATCTGTGACCATCTGCTCATACAAACTCATGTTCGTGCTGCTGTTTATTCCCACTATATTAGGCTTAGTGTATTACTAGTTGATGTTTTTCTTAGTTAGTTCTCGATGTTATTACTGTTTTTCTCTTTCATTTGTTGTTGGATGTAACTGGGACCTCGTGTACATAATCTCGTTTTCATCTCATGTACCACATGCGGTGCAAATGACAATAAAGACTCTCTGACTCTGACTCTGACTCTGACTCTGAAAAGCACCTTTAGAGGAGGAAGGTGATCCTGCATGCAACTGTTTGTGTGCAGGAAATCTGCAAACTATGTTTACCCTAAAGGAAAATGCTGCCATGAACCCGATTCTTTTGCCCCTATCAGGTTTTTGGATGACGGTCTGAACATGACAAATAGGATTTTTTGTAAGTCATATTCATATGTGGTACTGATGTGGATACACTTTTTTTTTAAATCAGGTATAGATCCAAGTATTATTAACAGTGAGAGCAACCTCGTGTAGTTTAAGTCTGAGAATCTGCACATCTTCAGCTACAGAGCAAAAGTCCAGTTGCTTTGTCTTTGTTCTTTTATTTGGTCATTTTGACTGAATTTACAGAAACATAATACCAACGTTGGTGTACTGATACTAACATGATGGGATCGGTATAGGAGTTTACCTTCCGTACACAGCTCTCGTTACAGAAATACAATTGTTGGTTACGCATCGTAACCCCAGATTCTATGAATGTTATGCTACATCCCCACTAAACGCGTCAAAAAGCTCCCAATGCACCGTGTTTGCTACTTGTCAACAGATGTCTGTTTCCACCGAACGTGTCTGCAGACGCGCAGTGGGAAGAGCGTCTGGCTCCCTTCCCGGTCAGATATGTGTTGTTTTTCTGTGCACCGAGCAGATAAAATCAGCTGTACGTGAGCCTCGTTAACACTTGAGTGGGTTTTCTACGAGCCGAACTGCAGCTCCAAAAGTCTTTGTTGAGATTAAAACTTTTTTTTAATGTTTGGGGTGATGTACGCTCGAGTGGACAGCAGCAACTTTAAAAATGCCAGGTTTCCTACCGGAGGCTGTTTTCGTCCACAGAAAGTCCCGTCGTCGTTGCGTCATCACATAGCAGTCTCTCCCGATTGGTTGCTGCGACGCAGCGAGCAGCAGAAGCAAGAATATTCTTGCTTCTGCTGCTCGGCTGCTGCGGACGCGCGCGTGCGTGGAAAGGGACTGCCGGGCGCTGCTGCGCTGCTTGAAATGCTGAAGACGCGCCGCGTCACGCCCCGCTGCTCCAAGATGCGCGGCCACATAGACTTTCAATGTAAAGTGGCTGCTTCGGAGGCGCGAAAACCGTTTGGTGGAAACCTGGCATTAGCGTAACCCTTTAGCTGTCGCTATTGGATATCTCTCTCACGTCAGCGTCATTCTGAATAACCTTTTAATCCACGCCCACCCATAGTGTGGGCCCGCCCCGTGTCTATATATTCCCACGACGCAGTAGGTACTGCCTCCCGAATAGCTAATCATTCAGCCGTTCAGGAGCCAGTGAGGCCCACTTCGCTAAAGGGCTATGCTAACATTCATAGAATCTGGGGTTACGATACGTAACCAACGTTCTATTTCATGTTAGCTCCGCCCTTTAGCTATCGCTATTGGATGAATGGGCGGAGCAGGATATGGCCCATGCCTCACCGGGTCCAACACCAGTATGAAGCACCTGCTCACCAAATCACAACAATACACATCCTTCCCCGTACGTCATACGCACGCCACACGTCACAACGCACCAGAGGAGGGCACTGGAGGATGGGCCTGCAGGCCTGCCTTGCGGCCTGCAGGCATATGTCAGCTGCAGAAGCAGCATGAAACAATATATGTGTTTTTTGTTGTTTTGGTGGGGTTTTTTTTAATTATTTTTTTATTTTGCAACAGCGCCAGAGGGTGGAACAGCCTCTGGTGGACGACCCTCAAACAGGGGAACATAACTGTCACTGAACTATCTACAGAACAGGTTAGAACTTCATTAAAACTACAATCAGACAACAGTCACAGAGCACTGAGACTGATGGTGAACACTCACACAACATGCCTGTTGGCAGGTTGATGTGGTCAGTAACACAATATGAAAGACTCCACAACTACTCATCTAGGACTCCTAGAACTGAGTGAGTCATAGAAAATCCAGACATATCACGTAGATAGAACCTTATGAACGTGCAAGGTGTAACCCACGTTACGGCTGCACAAATGTGACTAACTGCCATCCCACCATGCAGTGCTGTGGAAGACGCTGTCGCCCGCATGGAGTGTGCACGCAATGTCTGAGGAGATTCTGCTCCAGACGTCCTGTACGCTTCTGATATGGCCTCACACAGCCAGTGTGAGAGGCGCTGGGGGGACAAAGCATGCCCAAAAGAGCTGTCTCTGAAATGAACAAACAAACTTTGAGAATGACGTAATCCAGTCGTGCGTGACACTTGAGCGCATGGACTGGACACAACAAATGAGATGTTGCTTCTTCCTCCGACGTGTGTGGTGGAAGATGAAAACCATCTACAGGTAGTCCCCGACTTACGAGCGCTCTGACTTACGAGGTCCCGGACTTACGAGCATGCATCTCATTAAAAAAAAAAAAAAAAAATTTTTTTTTTACTTTTTTTTTTTTTTTTTTATAAATGAATACATGTACAGTACTGGACAGTCACCAAGCACTTAGCCTATCCTAACACAGTTTTTAAAGATGAAGGAATAAGTTGAATTGTCTCCCTTTCACATAAAGGGAGCAAGCTCCCTATGGAGCCTGCAGGGAGGAGGGAGACAATTCAACTGATTCCTTCATCTTTAAAAACTGTGTTAGGATAGGCTAAGTGCTTGGTGACTGTACAGTACTGTACATTTATCTATTAATAAATAAAAAACAATAAAAAATAAAAATACTGTATATACTGTATATTTTTAATAAATAGATAAATGTACAGTACTGTACAGTCACCAAGCACTTAGCCTATCCTAACACAGTTTTTAAAGATGAAGGAATCAGTTGAATTGTCTCCCTCCTCCCTGCAGGCTCCATAGGGAGCTTGCTCCCTTTATGTGAAAGGGAGACAATTCAACTTATTCCTTCATCTTTAAAAACTGTGTTAGGATAGGCTAAGTGCTTGGTGACTGTCCAGTACTGTACATGTATTCATTTATTTAAAAAAAAAAAATATATATATATATATTTTTTTTTACTATGTGTTCCTACTTACGAATTTTTGACTTACGAGCGCCCCCTAGTGACGGAACTCGCTCGTAAGTCGGGGACTACCTGTACCTGTAGTGTGATTGTCCGTGATTTAAAGGAACTATTTATGCGTTTTGGCATAAAGGCCAGATTAGGCCTTAAAATTGCAGAGCTCCCATCAGGTTGAATTTTTAAACATGAAGGGGCCACAGAAAGTGCACATAAATCACTCACTCTCTTTGCTGACGTGAGTGCCAGCAACAGTGCGGTTTTGAGGGACAGGAACTTCATCGGCACCTCACCTAAAGGCTCAAAAGGAGCTTTAAGTAGCGCGCGTAAAACCAAGGACAGGTCCCATTGGGGAGCGAGGGCGTGAGCCGCCAGTCTGTGCCGTCGCACGCCCTTTAAAAACGTTTCATTAGAGGATGATTAAACAACGTTCTGTCACCAAACCCCTCGTGATACGAGGAAATAGATGCAGCGTAAACCTTAATGGTGCTGAAGCTAAATTCCTGTCCATCAGCAGCTGCAGGAATGATAGTACGTAGCCAGTCTCACATGATGTGGCGTCAACATCTTTTTCAGTGCACCAGCGCTGAAAAGCTGCCCATTTAGACGTGTAAAGAGTTGTTAAGGACACCGCTCGTGCGTCTTGGATAATCTGGACAACAGCTGGAGAGAGGCCCAAACGTGCTAAATAGTTCCGTTCAGCATCCAAGCCCAAAGGGGCTGGCCTATCTCCCGAAACTGCATGATCGCCCCTCCTGCCTGGAGGAGCGCGTCCTTTCTCCATGGAAGTTGCAGAGGTTGGTCCGACACCAGCCGTTGCAGGTCCGGGAACCATGGTGTGTTTTTGCGCTCTGGAGCTATCAGTATGAATGACAGCTTCTCCCTCCGCACTTGCTCCAGGACACGTGGAATAAGAGGGACTGGCGGAAACGCGTATAACAGTTTATTTGTCCACGAGCTGTACGCAAAAGCGTCCACTCCCGGGGGGGGGGGTTGTCTTTTGGGCTCACAGAGAACCACAGTGGGCCCTGTGCGTTTTCTCGTGACGCAAACAGGTCCGCCGCCACGCGGCCAAATCTGGTCCAGATCTAAGCTATCATGTTGGGATGGAGAGCCTAATCTCCATGACGTGGACCGCCCCTTGACATGATGTCCGCTCCTTTGTTCAGAACACAGGGAATGTATATTGCACGCAGAGAAAATAGATGCTGGTGAGCCCAGAGCAGGAGTTACCTCACCACGCCCAGCAGCTGGGCTGAACGAACACCGCCCTGGTGATATATGTACGATGCTGCCACCTTGTTGTCGGTGTGTATCAGTACATGCTCGTTTCAAAGCAGGGGAGCAAAATGCTACACCACTTTGAAAACTGACAGAAGTTCCAGCACGTTTATATGGAGGCGAGTGTGCTCTGGCCACCTCGCTCCAACTGTCTGAGCCAGACACGTCCCGCCCCAGCCCATCAGAGAGGCGTCTGTGAACACCGGGACATGTGATGTAAGTGTGGTCATGGAGACTCCCTCCGTCAACGTAAGGGGGTTCCCCCAGTGACATAAGTCATTCCCACAGAGGGGGGAACCACAATCATCCTCCTCTTTTTACGCACAGGATCTATACGTTGGCGGGCAAATCAACGCTGCAGAGATCTCATATGCAACAGGCCGAGACGCACGATTACCTGAGCGGCTGCCATCAGGCCGAGGAGGTGCATAATGGATGCCGCCGTCACCACTCTTCCGGGTCTGACCCGGGTCAGCTGAGCTGTCAGGTCGAGGGCTCTCTGCTCTGACAGCCGTGCTCTCATCACGTACGAGTTTTAACTCCATTCCCAGATAAACAATAGTCTGAGCTAGGAGGGCAGAGCTCTTCTCCCAGTTCACTGAAAACCCCAGGATTGGCAGATGTTCTGCTAGAGCCCTGTTCTGGATTGCAGCTTCCTCTCTGGACCTGTTCAACAGAAGCAGATCATCCAGATAAGAATATTCTCATCCCAGTTATGCGTAACAGCTGGCTGGCTGTCTCCACGTACCTCGTGAAAGTCCTGTGAGTGAGGAATAGCTGAAAGGAAGCCTGTTGAACTCGAACTGGGCTCCTTTGAAGAAGAAACGCAGGAACTTCCTGTGTTTTGGAACTATAGGTATGTGCCAGTAAGCATCTCGCATGTCAGGGGACGTGAATCATTTGTTGTGGTTGATGTTTTTCAGCGGCTGTTTTATTGTCAGCATGTGAAACCCTCTCTCCACAATTGATTAGTTGAAGGTGGACAAATCAAGAATTGGCCGCAATCCCTCTTTTTTCTTCAGAATGAGAAAATAACGGGAATTAAAAACCTGTGTTTTCCTCCCCGTCTGGCACTCTGGAAATCACTCCCTTTGTCTGCAGCTCCTGAATCTCTAACAGCAGGGAGGAGCTTTGCTCTGGGTCTGCCAGCACCGTCTCCAATATTCCTCTGAATGGGGGTGGTTTTGCTGCAAATTGAAGCGTGCCGCCTTTGTCCATGAGCGCGTCCATCCATTTGTCGAGTACACACATTTTCCATTGAGCGTGCCGCTCGGAGAGCGGTCGTGCGTGCTCGTGACGTGCCGTGCGCATCTTGAATGTCAACCACTCCAGGGCCCCTTCCTCCGTCACACGAGTGACCCATGGGGGGGCCGCCTCAGCGCTACGTTACGTCTGTGGTTCCCAGTGAAGAAAGCGAGTTCTGTGGGTCCCCAGCAAAAGTAAACAAGTGTTGACGCGAGGCGTTGTTTTCGTTGCACGAGGCACGCCACCTATGTGGTGGCTTGCATTGCGTGACTGCCTTTGCACTGCGTCCCGTCTGTAGGTCTGCAACGGGGGTAAACAAATGCCGAAGCGAAGCAGTGTCCTTGCCGCATGCGGCACGTCACTTAAGCGGTGGCCCACATTCACTTTGTGTGATGTGTCACCTCGTGCTGTGTTCAGCGCTGCAGCGAGCCTGCTCGAGTTGCAAATGGACGGCGTCACTCCTGTGCATGAAAATGCTGCGTCAACAGAGGTTTTGATGAGAGGTGATCAACCCTGCTGGGCAGCCTGGGAGCTGAACCAGGGGGATGCAACTCTGTTTACGGCAGAGAGCAGGTTTTTTTTCTTTTACCCGGCTCCATCTGCGCAGCACGCGGCTCATCAGGCGTGAAACAGGAGTGCTTTGTCACGTTGTTCCAGCTCTGGCGTCTCGTAAACACCTGTTTATCAGAGACCGGCTTGTTATTGGTGGGAAGTGTGTGTGTCAGAGCTGCTGAGGGGCCATTCGGTCCAACAGGCATGCTCAAAGCAGGTGAGGAGGATCTGCTCTTTGGAGAATGTGGGTGTTTTATCTCAAAAACAACAATTCACATCGCACACCCTTCTCGCAATGAATCATTTCTTGTGCTGTCGTCTACTCGGCTGCTGGTGCTACTGCTGACTGCTCCAGGTCTACATCTGCGGGCAGCCTCCGCTACGGCTGTTAGCGGAGTGGTCACCGGCGTAGGAGAGTAACCCCGGGGAGGTGGAGCATACGCTCGAACCTTGTCTCATGGGATGTGTAGGGCAGCACTAAAAGCCTTCCCGCCAGATTATCCGATGGGCGGCGAAGGGAGTGGGGCAGAAAAAATCCCTTAGCGCTAGCCCTATCTCCTGAAACACCCCGGGGAGGTGGAGCATATGCTCGAACCTTGCCTTTCGGGATGTTTAGAGCGGCGTTAAACACGTCTTCCCGCCAGATCATCCAATGGGCGGAGGAAGGAGAGGGGCAAAGAAACCTTCCTTAGCGCTGGCTCTGTTTCCTGGTTTATGCCGGGTAGTTCCAGGCGGGGGGGCGCCTGCAGCTGGTAACGGTGCACCTCGCACACTTTATGCAGGCCAACAAACAAAAGGCTACATGTTAAGCGTAAAAATAGCAGGCCCTGTGATTAGGTTAACAGCAGGCGTGCGCTTCTTGTAGCTTTTCATGCAAAAAACACCACCACAAGGAACAGTTTTCTTCTTGGTCGTGGTTTTAACTAAATAAACAAGACATCATACATCACTTCTTGTAGCCATTGTTGATTCAAAAAGCTTCCCGGAGACATTCGGTAGCCACGCCACGTTACTCTCCAGAGAGAGGAGGCTGGGGCTACTGTTAGCATTGCTTTAGCGGGCCTTGAGCGCTAACGGCAGATGCGTGCGTTCTGCAGCTTTTCATGCAGAAAACAATGCCACAAAGGACCATTTTCTTCCTGGTCGTGGTTAAATAAATAAAGATGTCACTCACCGCTGATAAGGTTTCCCTATGGCATCGTTAGCCGGGCCGTGCTGCTCTCCCGAGAAGAGGCAGGGCTACTGTTAGCATCGCTTTAGCGGGCCCTAGCGCTAACGGCAGATGCATGCGTTCCGTTGTCTTTTCATGCAGAAAACAACGCCACAAACGACCATTTTCTTCCTGGTCGTGGTTTAAGTAATAAATAAAGACATCACTCACCACTGATGAGGCTTCCCGATGACATCGTTAGCCGCCACTACTCGCTCTCCATTTAGGGGAGAGACCCGTGTGGCTAGCTAGCATCGCCTTTTCCGGGTGACTCGTTCGAATCACTCTGCGGTTCCGTCGAGAACAAAAAAGGTGATGGCCTCGTTCAGCGAGTAGTTTTCCGCCACAAAGCAAACCCCCGACATTAGCCTGTAGCATGTGGGCCTGAAGGGGTTGCCCGTCTGCCTGTCTAGTTCTGGAGAAGAGCTCACAGGACAGCAGCGGGAGTAGGGCGGGTGAGGAGCTGAACAAGGACTTCTGGTTTCTTCTTTTCTTTTTTTTTTCTTTTTCTTTTTTGAGAATAGGTCTTCAGTTGAAGGCTGAATGATGAAAAGAGGCAGTACCTACCGTGTCATGGGAATATATAGACACGGGGCAGGCCCACGCTATGGGTGGGCGTGGACTAAAAGGTTATTCAGTATGACGCTGACGCGATAGAGATATCCAATAGCGACAGCTAAAGGGCGGAGCTAACATGAAATAGAACCTGCGTCGGAGGAGCCGTCAAGTGGCAACATTTAATGTAAACATTGGACCAAACAATCATGTCAGATATTTTATTTGGTTCTGATTGCAAAACTTCAGAATCGATGCACACATGCTAATGTGTATCATCCCTCACGGTCTTAAACAGTGTGCTACGTGTGACATCACGTCTTCTGCGCATGTGGTTTGCCTCAAAACTGTCAATGTTCACTGAAGCCTGATGGAGGTCGCATTTTCCACACAAAAATATCGGATCTGAGCAAAAAGTCAGAACTGGGCATGAGGTTGTGCAGCGTGAACGCAGCCCAGCATGAGAAGTTCAGGTAGAAGAAGAAGAATCTTTATTCATACAGTGGGTGAAAACTCTCTTTATATGGTTTTCATAAACAAACACTGCTGAATGTTTTATAAGTTTTTCCTCTTCAGTTTAGTTTGGAATTCCTCACTTGGTTTTCAAATGTCAGATCTTGCGCTCACCCACCCCTCTTCTTAGGATTAGTTTATTTTTAAACTTTTACAAAGAGAGTCCAAGAAACATAGTTTACAGTTTGCAGCCGTCTGAGTTGAAATAATGCCATGTGGTATTGAAGCCTTTCTAGCCTGCTGCAGTAGTTTGGTCGTGTTTATCTTGTTTCCTGGCACTGAGATGTAATTTCTTTGCCTCTTCAGGTTCAGATTTTTTAATCTTTTCCTTCACATTCTGCAGATGTTTCCATCAAGCTTGACGTTTGAAGCGTTCCTCCCCAAACAAAACAAAAGATAACAGGTAACCATGGAAACATGCCTAGGTAAGAGAAAGCACATCTCCAAAGAGTTTCTCTCATCCTGACATTAAACACAGCAGGGTGTAATTTTATCATTTCTTTATTTGGCGTTTGTTTAAATAAAGCAGTCAACAAATGAATAAAACTAAATACAAAAAGTATAAATAAATTTAAAAAAGACTAACTATGACCACAACTTGTTTTTGCACCATATCTGTACAACTTACTGAGATATAAACATTTATGTTTACTAATTTGGCTTATCTGTGGCGGTCGTCTTAAGTTGGGTCATGGTTCATGAGCTATTTTGCTAACAAACAGGCAAATGACTGTATTCATGTGTGCACAGATATGGGCAAAAGCATTACTGACTTTTTGCCTTCAGTGGTGGACAATAAAAACTGGCTTATGTGATAGATCACTATAACTAAGGCAAGAAGACTGATGATGTTAACATTAAAGAACAAAATAAGACTCTAGTTGATAAATCAAATGTTAAATATTAATTCACTCACACCTGGTCACATTTTAGACTAATTACCTCACATGCATGCTTTTGAACTGTGGAAGGAAATCAGATAACTGCATGGTAAAACATCCAAATTCTGCAGGGATTAAAACCTGCAACCTAATTGTCTGCAAAGCAGCTGCACCACCATGCAGATCAAAACGCACCTCCAACCCATGACATTAGCATGGTAACTTCATTTTACAAACATCTGGTTGTGGTTTCATTTAGCTCAAACATGACAGGGACGTCAACTTCTCAACGAGAAAGTGGGTAGGCCTAATCCTCAAGAAACTGCTGCAGAAATGTGCTTTATATTGTGTATGTTGGCATCTTCACATTTCTGAGCAGGAACCATAAATGATTTATGACAAACAAGAGTAGGATGATTTGAAAGTCTACCAAAAAAAGTGTGCAGAGTGTGAGTTGTAATGCTGTCAACAGACCGCTGTCTGCTGCTCAGATGTGGCAGAAACCGTGAGGGTTTCACATGTGTGTGGTATTTATGACTCCTTTCAGACTAGACGGGCTACACTGGCTCGCACTATGCATTATTTAAACATCTGATGGGGAGTGTTTTTCCCCATTTTCTGCTTTCTCTTTTTCCATCTCTGGCATTCCCACTTCAGCTGAGGTGCCAAAATGTGGCTGCGTGCTGGAGTGTGCAAGTTGGGGAAAGCACAGGGGGGGCTCCTCTGTGTGTGGCGGAGTCATACACTCATATTAATTTGTGCAAGGAGAATTAATGACTCACTGGAGTGAGGTTGACGCCCTTTAGTATCACCCACAAACTGCAGCACGACCCTGGGTGAGAGCAGCGCTGCAGTGGATCACCCACTGAGTCATGCAGAAACAGCAGATGATCTCGCCACCTGAATGTGTTCCCGTCTGTCTGATGCAACCTCCTGTCAGGAAGCATCTGAGTTCAACCTTCTGCCAGTTGGACTAATTTGTTAGAGAATTATATTTCTTGCTGAAAACAAAAACTAAATATTCAGGGGGATGGATTGTGTCTGCATGAGATTAGTGTTAGTTTCAGTCTTGCAGCGATATCATCCACATTTGGCCTGCAGCACGTGGGGTTGCAGCCTTGGTCAAGCATCACATGTCTCTTTTTCAAAGCAGAGTATTATGCATGTATGCCTCAGAGGCAAGTGCAGACTCAGTCCCCTTCTTATTTCTGTAATTCCAGGTGTCAGCTTAAGGCGCAGCGTTTGCTCGGTGTTGATTTCCTGCTTTGTGTAATCGGTTGTGCTGTTTTCTTTTCTGCTTAGATTTAAAGCCAAATGACTGTTTTCCTACCGTGTCAGTCAGAGCGGGATTGTGCTTCAAATAATAGCTTCTCTGGTTTAGAGTTGTGCTGTGGTTGCGTGGAGTTTGCATGTTCTCCTCGTGCACATTGGCTTTTCTTACAGTCCCAACAACATGCACATTAGTTGAACTGGATTGACCCCAGATGTGTTGGTGTGTATTCTGCAAGCCTCTGTTTTGGCCCTGTGATGTTCTGGCACTCTGTCCAAGGCGTACCTCACCTCGTGCTCATCGACTGCTGGAGATGAGCACCAGCCTGCCTTCCTCTTGTCAAAAGAAATGACCTAGGGAAAGAAGATTCCAGATTTATTTAGTTCCAACACGATGAGGTTTTGATAGTGTGTGTAAAATCGCTCTGTTTTGGGTAGTTCTGTAATATTTTGCACGTGTTTTTGTGCACGTCAGCATGAAAAAGATTTGGACCAGCTAGATCAGGCTAACAGGCTCGAGGCAACTTTGATTTGGCTTGTGTTATAGTTAATCATCCTGCCTGCAAGATGATATTTAATCTTCTTGTTAGTCTATATAGATCTCCTCAGCTGTGTTTGCATCCAGCTCCACACGCTCATCTGTATTTGCACAGCTGTTCTGACTCGGTAATCACTCGTCTGATTGTATCAAACTTTTTGGTTTTGCTCGGTTAAGCGAGCACAAAAATAGTTCCCTTATCAGTCATGTCACTCGGTGCAACATAATGCTATGGGAATTGCGCCCCCGCGCAATTACCTGAAGGAATACAATCACACCTTTACGGCAGGTGCGTCAGCGTCACGCCAGAGGCCCCGCCTTCTGGGTACTTAAGGCGCTGACACCCATCCATCGATCTCTTATTGCCCTTCACCTCGCTTAAACCTGAACTCAACCCTCTTCGCGGGACTTCTCTGTTGCTTCATCGCTCGACCAGAGGTGAGCTTGCTCCCTACACAGAGCGTACGGAGAATTCTTCCTGCGTACTGCCGGGCTAGCGAATGCTAGTCCGGCACATTTTACCTTAACCCCGAAGTTTTTTCTTCTCCTCTCTCCGCAGACTGCTTCGCTCGACGGCGCTAAACTGCGTCACATCGCTACCTCTGCTAATTCTGTAGCAGGCTAGCCAGCGAAAGCGACGCGACGGAGGAGACGTCTCAAATAAAAAGAAAAAGGATTTTGGAAGGACTCGCTCGCCTTATCTCGGACATGCCTCCGGAGAAAGGCAAAGTGAAAGATAAGACTTCCAAAAAAGACTGGCAGGACGGCGAGCCCCACCTCGCGCGCCTGCCCCAGCGGATGCAGTTTCTCCCTCTCGGCGACGGACACCCATGAGGCCTGTCCTGTTTGTTTGGGAATGTTACACGCAAACATGGCGCTGGATGCGCCCGAGTCATGCCAACACTGCAGCCAGATGCTGGAGGTGGTGAGGAGGCACCGGGCGGACTTCGTCGCCAAAGCCATGGGTGCTGCTGCAGCGCCAACAGACCCAGACACAACTGAACTTCTCACTCCCACGCCGGAGCTTGAGAACATGGCCCTGGAAGACAGCACCCAGGGCGAATGGGGCGACAGCCTGGATGCGCTGGCTCCTATGCAAGGGAATCGGACTTGGGATCCGAAGGACCCAGGTTCGAACCCCGGCCACGGCACACCTTGGGGTGTCTATGAGTGCACATCTATTTTCCCCAGCTCCCCAGGCGCTGACTACGGCTGCTCAATGCACTACCTGGTGGTGGTTGGGTTAAATGCAGAGACCAATTTCGTCTGTCAAGTATGGGAACATACACAGATGACAAAAATGTGACATTTATTTATTTTTATTTTTATTTATAGGGGACTCAACAGTCAACTTCGACACTCGAGGCCTGATGAACGAGGATGAGATCTCAATCTCAGCCTCAGGTGAATTTTCTACAGAGGAAGCAGATGCTGAACACGAGGAACAGGAGGGAGACCTGTCTCAAACCCCGGCGCCTGTGCTCCCGGAGACTGACTTTTCGATACCCGCTCTGTTCGACTTGTGTCACAGAGCAGCGGACGCGCTGCAGGTCCCATGGCCAGAACCTCCGCCCCGTCAACAGGTCACGAGGTTGGCAGGAAATTATTTCTATTCAAAGCAGCAGGCCGCAATGAGGAAAAGGATGCCCATCTTTCCAGATTTCCTCACGGAGCTGACTTGCACCTGGTCTCAGCCCAGAGCTCCCATGCTGCTCCCGCTCTCGCAGTTCCTCGACGTGGATAGGATGGATGAAGCGGGTATAGCCAATGGGCCTCAAATGGAGGACACGCTAGCGTCTCATCTGGCTCCCAAGTCATCAGGAACAAAACCAACTCTCCCCAGCAAAGCCTGTCGAGCTTCGGCTTCTCTGCTCGAGAAACGCTACAGAGCTCAGGGCCTTGCGGCGCGCGCAATGAACGCGTCCGCCATGATGCAAGCATACCTGGCTGAAAAACTGCAGGAGCTCCAGGTAACGACAGACAAGCAAGCTGCCGCCGACGTGCTGGATGAAGCCTGCAGGGCAACAGACTTTGTACTCCGCATGATGGGGACAGCAGCTGTTGTATAGGGCAAAGGAATGGCTGAGGTGGTCATCGCACAACGCCATCTGTGGATGACCCTAATTGACCTCCCGAAGGGACAAAAAAATTCCTTTTCTCTACCATTCGATAGAACCGACGGGACTGTTTGGAACAACTCTGGATCGGATTTAAACCAGGCTGGACAAGAGGCGCAAACAGGCTGAGGCTCTCCGGGTAGGCATCCCCAGAAGAGCCTTTGCCCCCCCCCCAGGGAGTCAGCTGGGAGCAGAGCCCCGCAGCCTCGACACCACTCAGCCACACGTGCCCCACCGCAAAAGCGGCCGGCATACGAGACCGAGCACCGGCAGAGACCACCGCCGGGCCTACCTCGGACCGAACACGCCTGGAGTAAAAAAAGATATTTTTCCCGCCAGACGGACCGGCACGGAGCCTCCTCGGTGAATCGGGACACCAAACAGAAATGTACCTGATGAACCAGGACCGCTTCTTAACTTTACACGATCACCCGCCCACGCGTATGGGAAATTATATTTTTAAGTCCAGACTTTGTTTGTAGCACGGTACAAAAAGCTGGTGACTTTGTTTCATGCACGAATCATGTTTTCTCTGCTGTGAGTGACATAAAGTCAAATATGTCGTTACACATAAGCACGAATAAAGCTAAAAAAACAGCCCCTCTCTGTTTTCTTGACCAACAAAAAAACAACAACAACAAACACAGAAACAACGGTCCCCTCTATTCTCCAGCCGATATAAAGGGCGGGGGCCATCTTCCCCCCTCCCTCGCGGCTCACGGGGTGTTAGCCTAATCAATAAACCCCAGCAGGGTGCCTCGGATCTGTCTGCAACAGACAGGCCCAGAGGCTCCTGCAAGCAGGCCCGTCAGTCCTCACAGAAGCAGTGAGGCGGGTCACATGTTCCAACCCCCATCCCTGTTGTGGACCACGGGGCCGACAATACACAAATCAAACAAACCCGTGACACGTCCGCGCTCCAGGGGTGCGCGCCGGCAGAATCTGATAACCCACCTTCCTGGCCACCTATTCAACGGATGCCAGTAAGTGAAGGGGGTCGCAGCAGAAACCCGTGGGCCAACACCAGTATCACATGTTCACAAATACAGCTGTGATGAAACTGCAACATGTGTAAACACTCAGTGCAGAACAGAAATGGCACCAGGGCTAAATCAGACTCCTCTTCCCTTTAATCGAAGAGGACTGAGCTTTCTGTCACCAACCAATCTAAAGCCTGCTCAACACAAAGGACCATCTCGAACAGCTCCACATCCTCATGCTGAAGCTGTCTCCTTATCCTCAGTGGGCGACACACCATGCTCAAGCAGTGATCCTGCAGCGTGTGACCGTGCTCGCTGTACTGACTCAGCTCTGCTCTTAAACGACACCCCCCACTGGGTGAAACACAGCTCCCCGAGGGTTCATCAGGCTCCAGGGCTCTGTTGAGGCCAGAGACCAGTAAACCAGACCAAACCAGGAAACAGGCTGGAGTCAGGAGATCTGCTCGTATACCAAACTTGCAACCCCTCCCTCCGAACCATGACTCCCAACAAAAAGAGGAAACACAGACATTCTGTTCCACTTTTGTCTAATAATGACAACAGATTGCCTCTGCCTCCAAACACTCTCGATCAGAGTAGTGTGGCGGTACATCTGTAGGAAGGCCCTCTACCTAATGTGGTTGGCCTTCAAGGGACCGCAGAAATCAGGGCCCTTGAGGGAGAACTGGTTCCACCACCCGCTCCTCTCCAAGGACCCTCCGTGTCACCAGAAGGAACAGTCTCGCTACTTAGGCTGAGAACTGTGGCTAATTTTAGCTTGGTGGCAAAGAGGAACAAACTGGTGGCCTCAGGCCTGCCCGAGAACGTGGTAATTACCATTCAAAATGCACAAGCTGTGTCAACACAGTCTCTCTACGCCCGGAAGTGGCGCATTTTCGAAGCTTGGTGCACGGAAAGAAATATTATTTCTTATTCGTGTGACTTGGCCCAGCTCCTCACCTTTCTTCAGGACTTACTGGAGAAAGGTCATTCTTTCTCAACCATTAAGGTGTCCCATTAAGGTGTTTCTATCAGCTATTTCAGCTTGTCACGAGGGCTGGGGGAGCAGGACGCCTGGCGCGCACCCGCTCATAATAAGATTTATGAAGGGCGTGCTAAGGAAGAGACCCCCCAGCAGGATTTTGATCCCCGGATAGGATTTTACTCTGGTCTTGGGGGCTCTCTGTGATCCCCCATTCGAACCACTGAGCGACATTAAGATATATTTATTATCTCATAAGACCGCTCTACTCTTGGCTCTTTGCTCGGCAAAACATGTGGGTGACCTCCACGCGTTGTCTGTACATCCAATGTGTACCAGGTTTGCCCCTGACGGGTCAAAGGCCACCCTAAGGCCTAATCCTATGGCCTATGGGCAGCACGGTGGCACAACTGGTAGAGCTGCTGCCTCTCAGCGAGAAGGTTGCCGGTTCAAATCCCGGTCCGGGGCCTTTCTGGGTGGAGTTTGCATGTTCTCCCCGTGCATGCGTGGGTTTCCTCCGGGTACTCCGGTTTCCTCCCACAGACCAAAAAACATGCTTGTTAGGCTGATTGGTGACTCTAAATTGACCCTAGGTGTGAGTGTGAGAGTGGATGGTTGTTTGGTGTGAGTGAGACAGGTCCCTCTTGTAAATGAGTCCCCGTGACTCAACGAGGCTAGCCTGTATAAATAAAGGTTGAATGAATGAATGAATGAATCCTGCGTGTATCCCCAAGGTCTTGACTTTGAACCCCAGAAGTCTGGACTTTGATCTCTCTTCTTTTCCACCTGCTCCTGTCCTCACTCAGGAAAAGAAAAGGCTGAAGGCTCTCTGCCCTGTGAGAGCTTTAAGCGCTTACATGCAGAGAACAGCTGAGTGGAGAAAAACAAATCAACTGTTTGTGTGCTTTGCTGCACCAGCTACGGGAAAGGCCCTATCAAAGCAGCGCCTCTCACACTGGGTGACTGAGGCCATAAAAAGGGCATACAGTAGCAAAGGTCAACAGGTGCCCTCTGGAGTGCGTGCTCACTCCACTCGGGGCTTGGCCACCTCGTGGTCACTGTTCAAGGGCATACCAGTTGCAGACATCTGTGCTGCTGCGAACTGGAGCTCAATGAACATGTTTGCAAAGCATTACAGTTTGGATGTTACTGCGTCTGATGTCACTCAGGCTGTCCTTTCTAACACTCAGTAGAAAGCAGCCTTGGGGATGCCTGCTGAATAAAGGCGGACGTTCACACTAACATGCATTTTACTGAGCATTTCAAGGGTATCATTGAATTACGTTCCCATAGCATTATGTTGCACCGAGTGACATGACTGATAAGGGAACTGAAAGTTATGCACCATAACTCATGTTCCCTGAAGGAAGGGAACGAGGTGCAACATACCTGGCCCTTTTCAATGCTGAAAGCTTGGTTAAGTGCCTTTTGGAGATCGATGGATGGGCGTCAGCGCCTTAAGTACCCAGAGGGCGGGGCCTCTGGCGTGACGCTGACGCACCTGCCGTAAAGGCGTGATTGCATTCCTTCAGGTAATCGTGCGGGGGCGCAATTCCCATAGCATTATGTTGCACCTCATTCCCTTCCTTCAGGGAACATGAGTTATGGTGCATAACTTTCAGTTTTGTTGAGGGCTAACAGTCCTTGATGATAGGTGCATTAGATTTTTTTGTTTTGGTCCTGAACCTGGTTCCTGCCACAGTGCGTCTGGGTCCATTTTACCACAGATCTGTGCCTGTTCTTCATGAGCAGCTTTTTACTAAAGTCAGACTGAAGCTAGAGCTAAAAAATGCTCCATTAGAAACTTGTGGTCGTGAATAAGGAAATATAAACACAAGGTGATACTCTAAAGCATTTTGATTTTCGTCAATTATCCATGGAAGCCCTGGAATTAACCCGACTCAGTTCAACTGAAAATGTGCCAAGCATCTCATTTCATTATTTATTCCATGCTTATGTGTTCGCATCTAAACTGACTGGATTTTATGCTAACCAGCTGAATATTCATCATCAGATAAAACTGATAAATATTTTAAAGCTTTGCTCTAGTTTTATTTTCTTCCAACTATAAACACATCTTGGTAAAAAATGAGGTGGAATTTTTTTTTTTTTTTTGTCAAAATAACTAAGGTTAAAAAAGCACATCTGGGTGTTGCAGTAATAAATGTGAGACGTGTCATGTTCTTATATAGGGGAGTGTGAAATGTGTTAACATTGTGTACAATACCATAAAAGAATATTTTGAGCTTTTAAGCATGCATCCCTGAAGACATTTTTCTTTTATATCCACCTGACAGTTTCTTGACCTGTTCTTTTCTGTTGCATCTTCTCAGTCTCAAACCCCCCACTGCTGCTCAGACAAGTGAACCGTGTTGTAGTTTCACACATTCAAGAAGGAGCCAGGATTTAGGTCAGGTGAAGGAGACAGCCTGCTTTTCTTTATTACATTTCATGTTCCAGCACAGATCAGCAGAAAGGACAAATGTAATATGATGCATTTCTTATTCATTCTTTCTCTCATAAAACACCATCTGATTTATTTATTTTTTACCAGCAGTTGTGTGTTTAATATAATTTCAGAGCTGGTTCTGGAAAAGATTGTTTAACTAGGTGGTCCTTTAACTTTATGATAATAATTTGAAAAACAAACAACCAACTTATATAACAGTCCAAAAATAACCATTTGTCAATTTGTTCTGACAATAAACAATCTTTTAGAGCTATCACAGTCTGAAATATATATATAAATTAAGTATACAGTATATGCTTATGGCAATTTAAAAAAAGGTAATTTTCTTTTTTATTACACCAGAAAGGATTAATTAATGATAATGGCTTTTTATTATATTTATTTATATTGTTTTTAATTAATGACAATGGCTTTTTATTATATTTATTTATATTATTTTTTATTTATATTATTATTATTTCAGTCCGGTGTTTCTGGAGGACCACTATCCAGTCCACTGGACTCTCCAGAACTGGCAGACAAAATTGGTGCCTTGTTTTTTTTTGTCAAACTTTTAAATGTTCAGTTGTCGGGAATGGAGATTTTATTTTTATTTTTTATTTATTTTCATACTTAGAAATTTCTAAAACTTTTCTTGTGCACAACACCAGAATGTGTTTTGTTTTGTTACCTTTATCAAACCATGTGACCCCTGAGCAGCAGCAGTCACCTGCCAATAATGTCGTGTTTTCAGTCAAACCAACAGGAGTCTCAGCCCTGGAGCAACGGTTCTTCAGCCTGCACGCATGTGGACCGGCTTTTTGTACAAAATGTATACTTGTGCATAAAGCACGCCTGTTTTTGCTCTTAACATCCAAACAAAAACAATTTTGTTGGATGTGATGAGAAACAGGACTCCACAGCAACATCCAGCTAAGACACACCGCCTACAGTTAAGTTCAGCCGCCTCGCAGTGATTTTTTTTAAAAAACATTTTCCCTTAAATGTAAAAAACAGAGCATCACCTAATGGGCTAATGTAAAAATACAAAGTAGTTGAAAGAAATGCATTATTATATGTTACAGTGGATATACGTTCTTTATTGTCATTTGC
This sequence comes from Garcialebias charrua, assembly GCA_038048925.1. Lineage (NCBI taxonomy): Eukaryota > Metazoa > Chordata > Actinopteri > Cyprinodontiformes > Rivulidae > Garcialebias > Garcialebias charrua. The sequence continues at coordinate 48,047 of JBBPBX010003740.1, forward strand.
ATCACGTGGTACATGAGGTGGAACAAAATTGTGTACTCAAGGTCCCAGTTACATCCAATAATAGCAAAAATAAAGTGTAGAAATAAACAGTATATAAAGATCTAAGATATACACAAAACGAATGCTAAACAATACGCAAGATCTGATATATGGTAAACACAAATAATGTAAAATAATAGGGTATATTAAACAGCAGCCTGAATGTAGAATCAGAAAATGCATTTATAATACATTTCAACTGGGTCAATTTAAGTTACTTTGAGTATGGTATATTAAACAGCAGCCTGAATGTAGAATCAGAAAATGCATTTATAATACATTTCAACTGGGTCAATTTAAGTTACTTTGAGTATTGGGAGTTATTTTGGAACATCTGAAATTGGTTCAGAAAAAGTAAAAAAAAAAAAAACAATAATAATAATAATAAAGGCAGGAATTTTAGGCCGTCAGGAGTGATCATGTTTATTGTCAACACACAAAACAAAAATAAATGGGTGGCTGTTTTTATTTATTTTTTACCCCCCCCCCTCTCCATGAGACCTTATAAGCGCTCTGAGTTGACTGAAAAGAGCGTCTGCATGAGTCAGAGTGGGTTTAATAGAAAAACTGAATGTTTTGAAAACTAGAATACAAAGTACAATGCTTCTCCAGATATCAGTCCGTTAAGAACACTACTGGTGAATGAGATAAGACATCTTGGAACATCATGTGTGGCCGGAGATAAATCTCATGATTAGCTACATCTGCCTGCTCTGACCTTGTAATAATATCAAGCTGTACATTTTTAATCTCTGGACAAAATGTCTCTCCAGTTTCTCTGCAAGTCCTGCAGTCCATCACTGTCATAAGCTCACTATTGATCAGAGACGGATGCGTCTCATGTTCACACTCATCTGTCTCCATCTGCAGCCTCATCACTCCTGTCTGCGTTTCCACGGCGATGCATGCTTTATTCACAGCTGTAAAACAAAGCAAGACATTCATGCTCAAGTTTAATTGCATGCAGTTTTGGGCCACTTGTGAGAAACCACAAACACATTTTCCATTTATCTGCACTCTCACGGGTCTTTGTTCATAATTAACTTAAAAGTGGGAAAATGGAGACAGGTGTGACAGAAGATTTATTTTTAAAGTCCTTTTTCAACTCTTTGTCTCCAAAATGAGGCCATTATTTACAACAGGTAAGATAATGGTTGTTCACATTTTCACAAAACTCCTTTTTAAAAGATTGGAGCAGGCACTTTAGCAGTATTCAGCCTGAATAAAACCGGTTTAAAAATGCCCAGCACTTGCACAGGAACTACACACACAGATGCAAAATAGAGTAACAAGTGACCACAAAATGATCACACAGTCATTCAAAACAACTTTAATTTACTGTAGAGGAACGCTAACTCACCACAAAAACACAACAACTATAAAGCAGAATGCAGTTTACCATTCAAGCTTTTCAAAGTGACTGAAAGTTTAATTTTAAAACGAAAGCTGTGGTGGTAATGACACATCTGAACGCAGGCTGACGTTTTTCACAGCTCAAACAGCAGCAGGAAGTGAGTCGTCATGCATTGTGCTGGAGTCCCTCATCATCATCATCTGTCAAGAGTCTGGAGTGTGTGTGTGTGTGTGTGGGGGGGGGGGGGTGTCCTTAATCTAGTTTAAACTAGAGACATTGCATTACCTGCAAAAATGCAGTGGGACGGCTTATTGCTGAAGAACTTGCTGAAAAACTGCTAAAATTAGTTCATTGCATGCTGAAATGTAGCTGTAATTGAAGAACAAGCCTAAGTTAACAGAAAAAGCAGAAAGAGCATATAGTATTTGTTGAATTTGGTTCAAGTATGCAGAAATTAGTAAAAAAAAAAAAGTAAATTAACTTTTTTTAAAGAGCTGAAATTAGCTAGAAATAGCTGAAATGGCAGAAAGAAGCTTAAATTGTCAGAAGAAAGTGGAGAGAGCACAACTGTGCCGAATTAGGCTCAAAGAAGCAGAAATGAGCAAAAAAGTGGAAATGATCTGAAAAAAATGCAGGAATTTGCAAAGAAAAACAGCCTAAAACAGCTGAATAGTAGCCAAAAGCAGAAAAGCTTAAATTACAAGTGGAGAGAGCACATTTTTGCTTAGGCTGAAAAAAAAAAGTTGAAATGAGTGCAAAAAATGTGGAATTAGCCGAAAATGCTCAAATTAGCATAAAAAACAGCTAAATAGTAGCTGAATAGCAGAAAAAGTTTAAACTTGCAGAAATTAGCTAAAAGGAGCATAATAAAGGGCAGCACAGTGGCGCAACCAGTAGAGCCGCTGCCTCTCAGAGAGAAAGTTGCCAGTTCAAATCCCGGTCCGGGGGACCCTCTGCGTGGAGCTTGTTTTCTCTGTGCATGCATGAGTTTTCTCCTCCAGTTTCCTCCCACAGACCAAAAACATTCATGTTAGGCTGATTGGTAACTCCCTATAGGTGTGTGAGAGAGAAAGTGAATGGTTGTTTGTCTCGTTTGTCTCCATGTGTCCCTGTGATGGACTGGAGACTTGTCCAAGGTGTCCCCTACCCACCGCACAGTGATTGCTGGACATGGGCACCGGCGACCCCCGTGACCCAAAATAGAAGAAGCTGGTAAAAGATAATGGATGGATGGAGTATAATAAGGTGCAATTTAAAAGTAAAACGTAAAAAGTCTGAAGTTGCATGTTCCTGTTTTTAATGTTCTACATTTGCCTTATAATCTATCTGTTTTGCTACTTTGACATCTTTTTTTAACTTGTTTAAAAAAAAAGAAAACTGTATGCCTCTCTTATGATTGTCTATTGTTGTCGCTGTTATCATTCTTTGTTGAAACCAGGTCTCTCTTGTAAATGAGTCCTTGAGGCTCAGTGGGATTAACCTGCCTAAATAAAGGTTGAATGAATGAAAAATAAGGTGAAATTAGCATAAAGAAGTTAGAAGAAGCACAACAATGTTGTAGTTAGCATAAAGAATCCGAAAGGAGCATAAAACTGTCGAAAAAACAGCTGAAAGTAGCTGAAATTTAAAAAAAATACTCATGGAAGCTGAAAGAAGCTGAACTGGAACAAAATAAATGTGAAAAGAGCAATAAACAGATATAAAGATTTGAAGGTTGTAAAATGAGCTCAATTCACTTTCTATGAGACAAAGAGTGGCTGTAAAGGCTAAATATTTCTAAAAGCTAAAGTTGCACCAATACCAAAAGTCACAGCAGGATTGTGAAAGAGCTGAATGTTTTGATTTATGGTTTGTTGCAATAGCACAAAAATTATGGAACGAGAAAGATGCCGATACGGAAGTAAAGAACCCAGAATAATAAATATAAAACAGGATCACAATAGTGTGAATATAAGCATTCACACGGTGAGTCAACATGTTCAGAGCGTTGTAAGGAACATCCTTCTCTGGCACATTAGTTTCTGCTGATTGCCTTCACGGGATAAGGAGAATGAGCGCTAATGTTTTTACTCCTCATCTTGATTTGGGTGTTCAAAGTCACATTAATGCAGATCTCTTTTTTATATAATGTAGGTTCAGTTACTAAATGATCCAGAACATATTTTAGTTAGATGGATGATCTCAACACCTTCTTCATGGTCGATAAAACACGTTCAGGCGGCCCTGCAGGCTTTATGCTCGTTCTTTACGTGTGTATATGCAGCTCACTGGATCTACGACTGTGGAGAGCTTTACAACTCTATAATGTCAGGGCTGTGAAAAACTCCATGTAATGAGACGTGAACCTGAAGGATATCTGAAGCGGTTGAACCAACGAGCTGAGAGAAATGTTCACTTTTACCGTCTGTGGCAGAAATCGATGGAAGCGTTTCTCTCTCTTCAGAACGAGTGAAATACAGAAACATTCTCCTACAGCTGCTAGTTACCCCCCAGTATTCAGGCGACACATGTCCACACAAACAAAAGCAGGACAACATTGCAGGTTATAATTTTCTTAAAGAAGAAATTTTTTTTAAAGGGCTAGCATTTCTGGAAGGAGCAATATTTAGGATGTTTTGCTACAGACAAATGAACACATGTCAACTTTGTCTTCAGTGGCCGGCGGTAATATTGAAACTGACAGGAGCTACAAGATATTTAAATGTGTTCAGGGGCTTGTAAAGCTGAAATTGAGGTTGTTTTTCTGAAAACACAAACAAGAAGCAGCTTAGTTTAGCTCTGCACTGGATATCGGAGCATTAAGTGTGGAACCACTAGACTGAGGAACAGCTTCTACCCTGAAGCTGTAAGACTCATAAATCCCTAATCAGGATTATCACTGTAATGACACTTTAATAGATGTGTCACTTTATCTGTGCTGCTGATCATCCATGCTTCTGATTTCTTAAGGTTCCCACACACTTGGGCATACTATGTGTACTCGGTGAGCCGCGCGGACTGTCTGCAGATGGTTGAGACTTCATACTCGAACATGAGGGGCTGCAGTCCAGCCCTGCAGGTGGGGGCGTTTACCTTCGGGACAAATTGAGGTGCTGATTGGTCATTTGCTGACACGCCTACTGGATTGATTGACAGGTTGCATCCCGGATCCGATTTGTGGAAACAAATCAAAACAAACAACAACAAAACACACACACACACACACGAGAGCTACCAGCAGCAGCAGTGTTATGTTTATATATTGTTAATTAATAAAAAGTTCTAAAAAGAAAAGTAAAGAAAAGTGCTGGCCCTGCAGCCTACACATCAGACCGACACCAGGAAATCTTCAGACCCTCCCAACTGCACATCCTTGCTACTGGTTGCTCAGAACACAGAGCAGTTGGTGTCGCAAACAAAACAGTCAGTCGGCGAGCAGTTTATTGTGCGACACCAAGTAGGCGTACGCGGTCGTAAAAATTAATCTTTGCACGACGTCCGCTTCGAGTCTGCGTTGAGCCCCCTCGAGTACATGCAGACCTCCGCGGAGTGAAGTATGCCCGAGTATGTGGGGGGCCTTTACCCATAAGCTGCTGTATTACCCATCTGCTCACAACAGACTCATGTTCAGGCTGCTGTTTAATGCACCGTATTATATAATATCATTGTTTAGCGTATATCTTAGATCCTTGTACAGTATACTGTTTTTTTATAGTTTATATTATTGCTATCTTTGACAAAAAGGGTCAAAAAACAAACGTTAAAAATGCATCCTTCCACTGCTCCTGTGGAGCAGTTTGAGCTCCCAGCAGTTTGTGTTAACGTGCCACAGAGGCCGGCACGCTTCTTGAATGACCAGGTTTGCTCATTTGCTTCAGAGGCCGTTATCAAAAAGTGATGGACCTGGCAAAGATCAAAGTGCAGCCCGATGTTGTTCCCCGTGGCACCTTCTGACTGGGAGAGTGAGCTTTTAAAAAAGGGGCTTGTGACGAGCATGCTGCCTTTGAAGAAGACTACTGTAGTATTGTAAGAGTCTCGTGTTGCACAGTGACGTTCACTGCGCTCTGTCCGCAGGACTCGCTGGTTCCAGCTAAATAGCCGAGTAAAGCCAACACAAATTTCCCAGTTGTGAAATATTTGTTCTCATGATTTCAAAGCAGCCCCCAGAGCCCTGTACTCCTGCACTATAATCAAAACCAACAGGGCCCTGAAAAGGTGCTGCCGCTGAAACTTATTAAGCTCCTTTTTCACATCCCCTGGGACAGCTCAATTGCACCGAGAGCCTTTTAATACAAATATATTATTCCCCAATAGTGATATGAGATGTCAGTCGGAAAACGCTGCTCCATCACTTTATCAGTGGACATGCGATCGGAGGCAATCCAAGCCTGCGAGCAGCATTTTCTAAATTCTGCAGCATCAGTGCGTCTGAATTTCAATACTTTTTGTCTCGGCAGAACAAAAGAAACGTGAGTCTTCCTCTCACTTGAAATATTCATCACATCCTCATCTATTGCTGCTCAGCGGACTACTTTATGTTTCAAAGTATGGACAGGAAGTGTATTATTTACTGAATGATGAGAGAAAATCACTGAAAGATTGTTCTTCCATACCCATCGCTTTGTACTACGACAGAATATATAAATATGAGAATTGACTGTGGAACTATAGTCTGGCAGAAAGCCTCTGTAAAACCACAACTTTGAATGTTGATTATTTGTTTTTTGGTTAAAAACTAATATAAAAATAAAGTAAAACACCTTAATTAGCGAGGACTAGTTTGAAGAACATCTTTGGGAAAAAAAAGAATAATATTACTGACAGGGGCAGTTGGACTTCAAAAGTAAACTAAAAACAGATTTATTTTAAATGAGCAAAACAAAAAGTCGACATGGCGGCAAAACTTTCATAAACTTTGGAGGAGAAACAACAGAGGGAGGCACAAGACATCTGAATATTTCAGGACAATGAGCTGCTGGAGTGGTAGGGAGACTGGTGATATACAACCAGAGGGAGGGAGAAAATGGAAACACCTGGGATGATTGCTGATTAGGGACTGGTGATAGTGGTGACTAACTGGAACAATACTGAGGAAGCTGATTGGAGGTAAATGAGATATAAAACTGGAAACATGACCACAAGGATTAATCTAAATATGATAAACACGTGTACCAATAGATAAAATGTTTTCACAAAATGGCAGCATTGATATAACATACTGTTTTTCTTTTTTTTTTGTATTTTATATTAATATTTTATATTGCTTTATAATGTAGCTGTTTTGGTTTGTTTTTAACATCATTTTCTTCAGTTTATATATGTTTTATTTACTGTATATGCCTTCTTCTAAGAATGTCTACTGTTGTCATCACTCTTTGTTTAAAACAGGTCTCTTGTGAATGAGTCCTCGAGGCTCAATGAGACTAACCTGTATACAGTAAATAAAGGTTGAATTGAAATGGTCTGACTGGCCAAAATAAGACAGGAAATTAGATGTCTTGAAGCTCCAAACATGTTAATCTTCTTCCGGTCAAATTATGAGACTGTCACCTTTTTCTTTTTCAGAATATTTCAAGACATGTTCAGGATCCTGTGCACGTGTGAATAAAAAATGTCTGCAACGTTTCCAGACAGCTGTAGAGTAATTACTGGGAGAATCATGGTGTCTGATTGTGTGCATTAGCTAATCATCTGGGAAGAGATGCTCCCTCGTACTCGATTCTGATCATGGTGCTTCCACTTATTGATTCTGCAGATCAGCCCGAGCACATGTGGCATTTAGACCAACAACAAAACAGTCATCATTGTAGAAAGGATTACTGTAAATAATTAAAGGACAAGCAGTAATTATCCAGAATTTCCAACAACTAAATAAAAAAATTGGATCTGACGACGGATATAGCTGCTTTATTCTCTGACACAAAAGCAAATGAAACTCAAACTGATGAGTAAACAGTTGCTACTTGAAGTCCAGCTTTCTACTACAAATTGTTTGAGTGGAGAAGGGTCTTGGATTAACCAGGACAGGTTGAATTACAACTTTAGTTTGGGGGCGATTCAATAGGAAGTGAATCAATCTGAGGATTAATTGTTGCACCACATCCTGAGCAGCAGACATTCGATACAGCCGGAGGGAGACGGCCATAATGGATCTGAAATATAGACAGCGCGCAGCTATGATGGTTGAATCCCTCACAGCTCATAGTTTGACGTCTGATTATCACTGAGACGATGCAAGCAGACAAGATGAATAGCATACAGTTTTTTTTAATGTGTTCATCAGTAAAACGTAAAAGCTTAATTTGAGCAGGATTTTTATTGATGTTTTGTGTATAATGTTAAATTGTATCCCCCAAAAAATGCCACAATTTTAATCAAAGCAAAGAAATTGTTCAGATCTTTTGAGATGGGATTCTCTGGAAACATTGAGAGCCGTTAGTATCTCACCTGTTGTAGATGGCACGTTAAGCAACCTCAATTTGGATGAATAAAGTTTAAAAACCGAGTAAAGTAAAATTAAATGTGTGTTTTGAGTTTGTCACACGGCATAAATATGTGTTATTAATCACCCATATAAATCTGACTGATTAAAAACATTGTTTACCTTATAAAATTAAGTCTCAAAAATAATGAAAAAACATAATTGTGCCCTGGTCTGAAACGCTGGGGGCGTGTCAGCGTGTGGGCGTGGTTTCAGCGCAGTACTGCGCCCGTGTCCTGCACCCTGAAGATGTTCGCGAAGGCTGGCAGCCTAATTGGAGTTCTCCAGCCCTACTCATTTGAACCTCCAGAGCCAGAGTCAGACTCTGAGTCAGACAGTGACCACTGTGACGGTCGGCATCGTTCTTCACAGCCTGCATCAGAATGGTATTTATTTACTCTCGTTACAAAATCTATCCAGAGTTTTGTCAGGCGGTCATCTCTCAGAAACTTAAATAAAGTCACCAAGTGGGTGCCCTGACCATTGCGACATCCAGGGAAGATGCACAAACGAGGCATAATTGATTAGCTAGCTAACAATGAACAAAATATCTATGCTATTGCTATCTGATGCTATCTGTGATTTGCGAGTGAACGGCTCCACCGAGGCGAAGATCTAATTTATACGGCTGGAACTGCATGGGGTGGGGCTATACTTAAGAAGACCGCGTGACGAAACGCGGTCACATTTAAAACACGCCTAAAAAATCCTGAAACAGACATATCTTTATACACAGGTTGATCTATAACTCCAAAATTAATTTATCTACCATTTTGAGACTTTTTTACTCATTTACAACATTACAATTGCGACATTTATAATGTTTATTGAAGAAAATATTGAAATTTACTTTACACGGTCTTTAACTCTGATCAGATTCACGAGCTAACAGCTATTCAGAACAAAAACAGTGGATCACTGCTGGTTTAGAGCAGCTTGAGTCTGTTATTATTATTTGTTAGCGTGTTCATGCAAACATCTTTTTATAAACGTTGACACTGCTTCAGGTTGGCAGTGCATGGTTAGTCACATGCAAAGGTGGGCGCCAGACCGTTGGGGAACGCTAAAGCGCTAATCCGCTTATAGCGGACCTAAACAATTTGTCAGCGTTACAGCGGATTGACTAACTTTTATAATTCATAAGCGGATTTGCGCTATTTTTATTTAAAATGCAGTACCGCTAATAACTAATTATCTATCAGTAAAAACGAAAAAACTTATTTACGAGCTCTTAAATCAACCGGACCAGTGCTTTAAGTGGGCCGGAACTCACCGGAACCCAGTTCCGCCACTTCTAAAATTGAACCCTGAGAGTACCGGGACTTTTTTTAATAGTAAGGTGCGTTCCGGAACTTATTTTTGTCTTCTCCACTTGAAAGACCCGTGGCAGATTAGAATGCATCATTTCCCCCGACTGGATTTCAAGAAACAGCAATGCATCTGTCGACAATAAAACATCTTTGGTGGAGCGTGTCATTTTGGCCAATCATAACCTCAGGATAGACAGGGGGAGGAGACGACAGCGAAATCTGTAAAAAAAAAAAACTGCAGCGCGAGTTCTGCAGCGCGAGTTCAACAGAGCGCGAGGGAGGCGGAAGTAACTCCTCCAACGTGTGGGTAAAGTTAATATTTTTATACATAAAGTGGAGTGTAACTAGGGATGGGAACCGAGAACCGGTTCTGTTAGAGAACCGGTTCTTAAAAGTCCAATTCCATGGAATTGTAGGATGCTTGTCTTAACGATTCAGCTTATCGGTTCTGCAGACTCCTGGTGGTGACGTATTTAAGCGCTGACATCACAGACATGCGCCGCGCCCGAGTGGTGGTGGCGTGGTGGTGTCTAAAAAAAATAAATATTTCTTAGCTGACTTCATAGCAGACGTCCTTCTGAGCTTAACGAAATGTTCAAATCAGCTGGATTTAAAAAAAAAAAGTTCGCGGAATTTTAGGCAGGCGCCAGGCGGGTCAAACCGGACGCTTTCTTTCTTTAAATTTAGCTAAATAAACGCTTAAAAAATATATTTCTTAGCTGACTTAATAGTAGACGTACTCTTGAGTTTAACGAAATGTTCAAATAAGCTGGATTTTTAAAAAAAAGTTCGCTGATTTTTATGCAGGCGCCAGGCGGGTCAAACCGGACGCTTTGTTTCTTTAAATTTAGCTAAATAAACGCTTAAAAATATATTTCTTACCTCACTATAGCAGACGGGCTCCTGAGCTGAACCAAATGTGAAATCAGCTGGATTTAAAAATCCGCGGTGTGGTTTATGAGTGGTATCTTGCAAACAAAAACAGCTACATCCACAGCAGGGAGCGGGCAGCGACAGTCATCAGTCCGAACAAAGGAGGCTTTTTTCGAACACAGCAAGTAGAAACTTCTGGAAGTGGCCACTCTTCCTCTTCACTCTCTGAGTCCTCTGCTGGCTGCTGCCTACAGCGCCTCTAAAGCGGCCGAAACTGGTACTGCACCATTTTCGCCAAAAATGAAAAACGAAGAATCAGAGCGAAAAATGAGTCTAAAAATATGGGAAAATATCCATAAATAAATTCTTTATGAACACAAATGGTTTACTATATTTTATTACCCAAATGAGAATTGATAACAGAATTGATAAGGAATCGAATCGATAAATGACATCGATAAAGGCATCGATATTGTTAATTTCTTATCAATTCCCATCCCTAAGTGTAACCATTGTTTAGTAAAATGGCATGTTGTGTTACAAATAAAACTAAATAAAAATTAACAAAATAAAAGTCAGTTGCACCCCTAAAGTCACTGTGATAAATTGTCACATTATAGTAAATGGTAAATGATAAATGGAGCTTATTTATATAGCGCTTTCCAGCCCCCAGTGAGGAGCCCCAAAGCGCTTTACAATACCAGCCATCCACCCATTCATTCAGACATTCATACATTAATTTAATTATCTTAGCCACAGGAGTGAGTTTAAAAACAGGATGATGTCTATATGAACTAGTTGAATGAGGTGTCTCTAAAATATCCTGATTCATGATCAATAATAATTTAAACATTTTTTTAATCTGTCCACAGGACCTGACTTTATTTTGTTAGATGTCTTTAAAATAGTGAATCCTGTTTACATGTAGGCAATGTTTAGCAACTTGTTAAAATACACCAGAATGTAGGAAATGGCATCTACTTTATTCAAAATTTCTGGCAAAACATCTTCACCAGCATATTTAAGAAATGAGTTTTTACTGTTAATAAGTAAGTTTTATTTATATAGCACATTTCACAGACATGAGAGTCACATAGTGCTTTACAAAAGGAAAAATAAAATCACAGAAGTACTATACAAAAAGGTAAAACATAACAAACTCTAAAATCAATGTACAAAATTAACCAAAAGCCTGTCTGAAGAGATAAGTCTTAAGTTTTTAAATGCATCTGTTGACTCGGAGCAGCGCATTGTTAGCAAAATGTTCTGCTGTATTTGACTTGCTGCTGTTGTTGGTTGTTAATTTTTTGGTTGACACAATCTTTCCTATTTATGTTCTCATTAAATCAGGTTAGTAAATGACTTTTACCTGAAGCATGTTAAAAAATTACAAAATCTTTCGGGGGGGGGGGTTGGCGCAACGTTTGTCACCTTTTTCATCCCTTCTGAGTTTGCAGGTATGCATATTATTATGACATTAGGGAGGGTACCGGGACTTATTTTTTCCACTTAAAGCACTGAACCGGACGACTGCTAACAGACCATATCCTGTCAGTGCCGGATGTGGTCCGTGACAAAAAAGCGTCCCCCTCAGTCTCTTGGCTAGAGAGAGCGCTCTCTCTATAGCAGTTAGCAGCCAGTGTGTTACTCTGCAGCCTTATTGCTTGTTTTCGAAGAGTCAGACGAAGAGTTTTTAACATGGAGGGTGAACTTATGGATGTTTCTCAGCGGCCTACGCGACGCGTCAGCGCCTCATTTGCCCTGTTCAAAATGGCGGCGACCACAGAAGCAAAGGACTTTACAACAAAACACGGTAAAAACAATTATTTCTTTGCTGAGAAAAAATATATTTCTTAGCTGACTTTATAGCACAAGGTTTTTCTGAGCTTGACAGTTTCACGAAATGGTCAAATCTGCTGGATTTTAAAAAGTAGTTCGCCATTTGCACGTTAGCGCATTAGCATTAGCGTCCGCTAACGTTGCTAATACATAAGCGCTTTTGAAATTGCGGACCTAAATAAATTAATAAGTGCTTTAGAAATAGCGGAAATAATTTTTGGATTAGCGCTGCCCAGCACTGGTCACATGGGATTCTTTGATTATTTGCAAGTGAAAATTAAAACAGCAGCAGCAGGACGTCGTATTTAGATTTATCATTTTTTAAATTTATTTTACCTTCTTTTATTCTTGCTGTGTTTTTAATTTACACTGATTTATTGTGCCCTGTTTTTATTTGTTTTATCTTGTACAGCACCTTGGTCAATGCAAGGCGTTGTTGGAAGGTGCTATAGAAATACATTTTATTATTATTATAAGATGCAGCTTGGGACGTTCGAGACAGAAATATCACCCCATTTCAGCTGAAATAACCAAGATGAAACTGATAACAGTTTAAAGGCATAAGTAAAGCTGACATTTCTAACCCGGGCTCGGACCAATTGTGTTTGATGGGAGGGCCAGGTCGGTCTCAGGCTTTTGATATGGTTTTACAAATCACACAACACAAAGAAAATTAAATAAGAATGCACAATATCAAATTGTAGGCAGCATGGTGGCACACCTGGTAGAGCTGCTGCCTCTCAGCGAGAAGAAGGTTGCCGGTTCAAATCCCAGAGGCCTTTCTGGTTGGAGTTTGCATGTTCTCTCCGTGCATGCGTGGGTTTCCTCTGGGTACTCCGGTTTCCTCTCACAGACCAAAAAAATTCCCTAGGTGTGAGTGAGAGAGTGAATGATTGTTTGTCTCATTTGTCTCTGTGTCCCTGTGATGGACTTGCAACCCGTCCAGGGTGTACCCTGCCCCTCGCACTGTGATTGTTGGACATGGGCACCGGCGACCCCCGTGACCCAAAATGGAAGAAGCGGGTAAAAGATAATGGATGGATGGATATCAAATTGTGTTAATCTACTTGTTGAGGAGGCAGGTCCGACCAGCCAGTTGAAAGAGGTAAAAAAATGTCCAGTTAAGATCAGATGGATCAGCTGATCACTGGCCGCGCGCGTCTCAGCATAAAGCCGAAGCGAGCAGCACGTTCATTTAAAAAAGGCTTGTTCTGTATTTTCCCAAACGATTTGGCTCTAAAAATGTTTTTGTTCATCGGTATAATAGCCGATCTTTATAGTATTTTTTTTTAATTATTATTATTATTTTTAGGCTATTCATTTTGTTAGTATCCATTTGGTGCAACAATTTTATCTCTTCCTTCCTTTGGAATACATTTTTAAACTAGCATGTCAAACTTGCTTACAAAAGAAGTAAAAGCTTAATAAAAAAATGCTGGAGTTTTTTTCAGGTTCAGACCTGTATTTACAGTTAAATGATCAGGTCGGGTTCGGAAAATAAACTTTCGGGCTCGGACCGGGCCGGGTCTGATTTTTTAGGCCCGAATGTAACTCTAATACAGTATAAAGTAGCGTTTGTGTAAACAGTGTTTAAATTTTTCTAATGGTAGTCATTTTAAGATGACAGGCTGTATTCAGACAAGCCATTAGCTCATCAGCCTTGTCAGCATTTAATTTTCGTGTCATTCAAAAATCTATCGCAGGTAAGCTATTAACTGTTCACAACTTTTCCATAAAATCTCCTTTCAGAGATCCCTTTGAATGGCTGAGTTCTTGTGTTCACTGAAAAGAAAGTTTCTGAGCTGCTGTGCTTGTGTAGAGCTTGTTGTGCATCAAAATGGTGGTAAGGCTCTGATGTCTACTATAAGTTCAACCCTAAGAAGAAAAAAACACAATGTAAAAAATAAAATAAAAGCCTGTATTGAATTTTTTACTTGAAAATCCATTGTTGCAGTTTATTGTATACATCTTATAAAACTCATTTTGAGCCAGGTCTGTCACTCCACGTGTTCCGATTCGCCTCCGTCAAGGATCGAAGCATTTTCAAATCACAACGCCGTAAAGTTCTTTGTCTCGGCTGCAGGTTCATGACAGGAAATTGAATTTTAATGGACATTATTCTTCCAAAGAGACACAAAAGGTATAGGCTGTCATTTGTCAGTACTTTTATGCTTCGACTTACTACACCCGAGGAGAGCAGATAGGCTGCTAAACAAATGGCCACCGTCACACAGAAGAGGAAAGGCTTTTAATGAGCCTGTCAGCACCACAGGCACTGTGGGATCGCATCAGAGCGGGACCACAGAATTACAGGGTTTTCATCTAGCACTTGCAGTTAATTTACTGTATGTTACCCTGGCTTTTACAGCATGAAATAAAACAAAATTAGAATGATACAAGTGTTTTGCTCTTCCATCATTCGTTCACGTTGCTCAGGGTCTTTGCAGGGTGGGAGACATTTTTAATGAAAAGTAACAAAAGCTACATAAAATTTCAATTTGCTCAGACTTGATCAAATATGTGATAATGTACAATGAAGTTTTTTTTATTTATTTATGATTTGTTGTATTCTATTAGCTCGAGTTTTTCAGCTTGGAACAATGTGCATTTCAATTCTTAAACATTCTCTTGTTTCCTTTTTAGTTACTGAGCTCTTTATTAGACTTACTTTGGTTTCTCGTGCTTATTTTTACTATTTGTCTAACATAATAACTTCCTGTCTTAATGAAGTCAGTACATCTTTTATTTGAAAGGCTGCATTGATTCAAAATGTGAAAAAGCTTCTGTTTATAAATGCCGTGCCGAGTTACAGAAACATTTTAGAGCTATTAGGCAAGATCTCCTGGATAAAAAGACATTTTTACCAACCTGATTTTGTTGATGACGCACCAAGCCTCAGCTTCAACCTTTAAAAATGTATTCTAATAATACCAGCAAAACTTAGCTACAGCCTGACATAAACAATCAGCAGCCTGACGTGTACACGCTCTCCTTTTCCTTTTAGTAGCATGTTCAAAATCACTGCAAACTTGACTGTAAAACTTATTTTTCAATAATTCAAGTTTTACATGTTTTAGGCACATGTGTCATGTTTTGTTTCATTTTATAATTTTATTTTAATGCATTGTTGGAACAGAGCTGATTTTATGTAGACTCAAGTTACGTTACGTTAATAAAAGCCATATTATCTCAGAAAGCTGTGATTATTAATTATCCAGCAAAACCTGCAGAAAATAACGTGTTTCATTTATTTGTGTTATTCTTGCAGGCTCAACTGAACATCCGTCCGGTTCAGTGTGCTGCAGTTTTTATTAAAGGCAAACACACTGTGGAAAAGCCTTAAATTAGACAGTTTTTAGGAAGTGTGTTCATATTTTAAAATATAAAAAACATAATTTTATTGTAAAACTAGTATGGGGTGCTTGTTTCCACATTAGAGTGAGATAAATGCAATATTATCAAAACTATATTGTATTCGGACTAATTGTTTTAAAATATTTACATAAAGTAAGTTATGAAACCTATGTGGTGGAAAAATAACAAAGCATGCCAGTTAAAGTGTCTTGGTTAACATTTCTGAATACGTAGCTTAAATCTGTTCTTTTTATATTTTATTTTATTCTTATAATAATTCAGTTAAATTCTCTATGTGGGCTTGTTCTTTGTCTGCATAACAAAGGAGCTTCTGCACTCCTATTACTGTTGTCTTATCTTGAAGCCTTTCAGATTAAGATAAATGGGTCAATTTGAAAAGTAATTAGCTAACCTAAAGCCAGTGTGCTCCTTGAATCTTGACTCGTTATCACAAACCTGAAAATGTCTCCTACTTTCCCTTTTTGTTCTTTGTAAAGTCAGACTGTTTGAGTGGGAACAGATATGACTGATTTGCCGAACTGCCTTCTCTTCTCCCTGTTGCTGCTTAAATGGTGATTATGTTAGCGGAACACAACAAAGGGAGTACATTTAAGTATCTCTGTTAGTTTATCATGCAAACATTGGAAAAAACAATTACGGTAAAGACCATATGTCAGTGACTTCAGCAAAGCCTGGATGGAGGTTTTAAAGCGTTGCGCTGACAGAATACGCTCTACAGAGAGTGCACTGTCTCTTTGAAGACTGGAGACAGATTTATTGCGAAGGCGTATCAAAGCAGGCAGCCCCTCAGAGATAAATACCTCCATCTACGTCTTTTTTCTCTCAGAGGGAGATAAGAACATTTGGTTTATGATCCTGCCTCATGGTTCAGGTGCCTTGTTTTTTTGCCTCTTACCGTAGTTTTATTCCCCATGGTTGTCAGAGACTCATTTTCTGAATGTCTTTGTCAAATCATGCATGTAAATATTTAACTCAGCTGAGGAGACACAGGTCACAGTCGGAGTAAGCATTATTCATGTTCACTTTATGCAAACGAATCCAAACTGATAACTTTGGGATGGGCAAATACAATGACACATCATTAAGTAAAGAAAAACTGAAAGTTATGCACAATAAATCATGTTCCCTGAAGAAGGGAACAAGGTGCAACACAATTGCTATGGGAATCAGCGCCTCTGCGTGGTGACCTGAAGTAATACACTCACGCCTTTACGGCTACGGCGTCAGCGTCGCGCCAGAGGCCCCGCCTTCTTGACATTTAAGCGGCTGACGCCCGTCCATCTTTCTCTAATAAATGCACTTCACCGAGCATTCAGCATTGAAAAGGGCCATATGGGTTGCACCTCGTTCCCTTCTTCAGGGAACATGAGTTATGGTGCATAACTTTCAGTCTGTCTCTCGGTGCAACACAATTGCTATGGGAACGTAATTCATTCACGCCCTTGAAATGCTCAGCAAAATGCATGTGAGAACATCTGCCTCAATACGGCAGGCATTTCCCAGCCACTCTCCACAAGGTAAGTAGAGAGCACAGCCTGAGAAGAAAAACTGCCACATGTAGAAACATCGTCCTGATGTTACCACTGGACACAGATGAAAACACCAGTTAGAGACAGCATAAGCGTCTTCTGCTAGTGTGATTACTCCACATCTCCTTTTTCCCTGGAAAACTTGAGAAGCAGGAGGAAAAGAGCAAGGGACCTATTACGCCACTGGCAATCAGATGGCAATGTGGAGGTAAAAAACCCAGTTCAAGCACAGGGTAATCTTCCAGGTCCCCAGGGAAAAAATTATGTACAAGGGGCACGCACGAGTCCCTCATCTGCTTCTTGAACAGACAACTACTAGGACTGTCAAAGAGGCCCATCCTGATGTTGGAGAACTGTCAGAGGAGAGGGGAACCCTTCCACTGAAGCAACTCCCAAGTAAACATAAACACCAAGGGTGTCCCTTGTGTATGTTGTTGTTGTTGTTGTTGTTGTTGTTGTTGTTGTTGTTGTTGTTGTTGTTGTTGTTGTTGTTGTTGGAGCAAAGACGATCAGGCCTTAGACCCTCAGCCAGTCCCCTTCAGTGGCCAGGCTGAAGGCTGCCACAACTCCGGACGTGGGTGTAGAAGCTGCCCACGTGCCTGAGTCAGCAGGTCTCTGTAAGAAGGCAACTGCCATGGTATCCCTGAACTTTGAGAAGTAGAGGTCACATTGTGAACTGGCTCCGCATGGGAACAAATCCACCGAGGTTCTTTTAACCCGTGACCAGACCTGATCCACGAGTCGTGGGTTCAGTCTTCATTCTGATTCCAAAAGAGGCCCTCTTGAGAGGACATTCGCTCCGTAACTCAGTTCACTCTGAACATGAGTCGTCCTGAGCGACAATAATCCTAGAGCGTACCATGTGAGCATCCTCTGTGTCAGGCTGAGGAGGGCTTGGGATCTCGTCCCCCCTTCCCAGTCAATGAAGGACACCGTGGTTTTGTTATCTGATTACACCAGGACGTGCTGTCCCACAATCAGACCTTTATCAAGGAAGTATCTTGCTGACAGGAATACGGCCAACAACTCCAGGAAGTTGATGTACAATCTACTTCCTGATCATTCCAGAGGCCTCGGGCATTCTGATTTCTGCAGACTGCCTCCTCATCCTGTTTCCAAGGTGTCCGTCGTGATGGTCACACGGGATGACACCTTACCTTATGGGACCCCTTCCGTGAACATGGACAGGTCCCCCCAAGGTTCCGGGGCCCTCAGGCACTTTGAGATGATTCTAATTTTTTTCTGCTCACTCAGACTTGGGCAGGTTGTTTTTATTGGTTTAGCCATGTATGCCGGACCCGCATCTTCAACAATGCGTGTGGCACACAGGGTATGGCTTCCGCCAAGAGGCCTGAAAAGGTGTTGGCACACTTACAGGGGAATCCGTTGATTCAGTTTAAACTTTTGCCAGGCAACGGTGAATCGAGGAAGCACGTTCCTCTGAGAGCCATGCCTTGTACCGGATGGTGTAGACCTGCACTCCCAGAAATACGGTAATCCATGATAGGGTCAGGTCACTCCTTTTGTGGGTTTATGAAAAATCTGAGAGACTCTAGGTGAGAGATCACCCAGGAGTGTGACTGACCTGCTCCCGGCCAAAAACCAGGAGGTAATCCAAGTAGTTCATAATCCTGACTCCTTGATTCCTAAGAGGGGTCAGGGTTGCATCCAGACATTTAGTAAATATATGAGGAGCAGTCTTCCAACCAAAGGGTAAGACTTTGTATTCATAAGCTTTCCCTTTGAAAGCAAAACCGGAAGAATTTCCTGTGCCTCCTCCAGACGCCCACATGGAAGCAGGCATCTCTCAAATCCATTGTACATGCGTAGTCTCCAGGCCTCACGGACCGGGGGACCAGCCGCAGTGTCAACATTTTGAAATTGAAAAATTCTTGTTTTCTTGCCCAGAGTCCTGAGATCCAGGGCCGGTCTCAGGTATTCATCTCTTTTTGGGCACCAGGAAGAACTTGAGCACGCAACGCATCCCCTGGGAGGGATGTCTAGCGG
This sequence comes from Garcialebias charrua, assembly GCA_038048925.1. NCBI lineage: Eukaryota > Metazoa > Chordata > Actinopteri > Cyprinodontiformes > Rivulidae > Garcialebias > Garcialebias charrua. The sequence goes on from JBBPBX010003740.1 coordinate 66,833, forward strand.
CTGCTTGCTTCATTTGAGTGTGGAAGGGGTGACCTTCAACCCCTCCCGCGTACTCTGGAGCAGGCTGGTCTGTCCAGCAGAAGACATAGCGAGATCTGACCGTCTCAGGCAAAACTCGTGTGTCCCACTGCGGTTCGTAGTTTGACCTAGTAGGTTGTGTTTCACCAAGTGGTGAGGAACCAGGGCAGTCTGTGCTCTGGAACTTTCATTCTTGTATATGCATGAATCAGTGTTTGTTTTTCATTACACATACAGTAGACGAGTTATTGTTTTGTGCGTACACACATACCACCAGCTCCTTGTAGCAATTTACAAGTGAAGTCTGGGCTCAAAAGGTCAGGTTCCCGTACTGCGTGAGCGGGCAAACCTGAGGCCCTGTTCCCATTTTGGGACCAGGACACATTCAGTAGTCTGAGATGTTATTGTCGTGTGTGGATGACAATAACAGTAGACGAGTTATTGTTTAGGGCGCACAAACGCACCACCAGCTCCTTGTAGCATTTTACAAGTGAAGTCTGGGCTCAAAAGGCCAGGTTCCCGTACTGCGTGAGCGGGCAAACCTGGGGCCCTGTTCCCATTTTGGGACCAGGACACATTCAGTAGTCTGAGATTGTATTGTCATGTGTGGACGGCGATTTCTCTTTATTACACAAGGGTCTGAGTGTTCTTGTGTGTTTAAATGTTCCAAACCAGCTAGTCCGTGTTCCTTAAAAACACAGAAACTGGTGGTAGAAATTCGGCATTTTCTCTCCTTCTGTGAGTGAGAGCGCCTGTAATGGTGCAGGGGCATCTCCTTTCCTCTTCTTTTGCTGGTGGCCCCTTGTAGCTTTTCTGCCTGGTGGGCCAGCGATACCGAGGCCACTTGTCCTTGTCCATCCCGCCAGGGCCCCTCGGGCCCTGAGATGGTTTAATGTCAGAGAGTCATCCATAGCCTCATGGGTGGATAAGCTCTCAGTGTCATCGATGTTGCAAGGAAAAACTACCAGGTAGCGCAGCTGAACAGGTAGCGGAAAATCCTCCTCCTGGACTGTGCTGGACAGAGAGTCTCCTTGTTAGCCGGGGCTAAACGTGGAGGAACTTGTGAGCCTGCTAGCGGTGCTAAGACGGGCCCTCGAGCAGCATAGCATCGGTAAAAAACACTTAGTTATGCGATGAATTCTACCGTTGATTCGCAGGATAGCGGAAAAGACAAAATATGAGAAGGTTAGTTAGCAAGCTAGTCCAAGCATTTTCACATACCTCATGATGGAGTCCTTTGTTGTCCGCTCGTAGCCGCGCTAATCGTGTTAGCAACGCCATCTTCTGCCGCATGTTGTCGTGGGTGCCCCTGGTTAGCCATGCTAACTGTGGGAGCTAGCCAGATAATGGCGGAGTTATTCACCCCAAGTCAATCAATCCGGTTATAAATAGCACCTTCTCATAGTGAATCAGCCAACTGGTTGATCCACTGTGAGAGGGCGCTATTTATAAGACTGAGCTGAATACAGCACCTCAGACTGAGGAAGTCTTTCGGATGAAAGACGAAATGTTTCTACTTTTTTTTTTTTATGTCCAGAGGACCAGACTTAGCTTTTTTTAGATCTTCTAAGAAATCCATTTCATAAAGTCAAGGCCCAGGTATAGCTCGGCGTTCGGCCGTATGGCGCTCGATGCAGTTCGAGTGCGAGGCACAAGCGTAGCCCCGCAGGGCACGAATGCGCAAAGCTCAAATTTTACGACTGCGTACGCGTGGCGCATTGTCGCACAATAAACTGCCCGGCGCCGGACTGTTTTGGATGTGACACAAATGTATTAAATTCCTCTTCTTCGTCCCTGATCTGGACTTTTCTTTTGTTTTTTGCCAAAAGTCAAGTAATCGCTTCCTTCTCCGCTGACTCCATGACTGAAATGATGAGGAAATGAATGAATGAATTTGTCACGAGCGAATTAAACTCGGGTCCTATGTAGCTACGCAAGGTTCTGCAGATTTCCTGGTGTGCTGTGGGCTGCAGGACCAGCGCTCCCTGTTTTTTTTATTTTTTATAACCTTTTAATAAGATATAAACACAAAACACTGCTGCGCTGAAGCAGCCGGCTCGCCTTTTTTTTCTCCCCCCGACCTGTCAATCAATTCAGTAGGCGTGTCAGCAAATGATCAATCAGCAAACGTTTCTGCACTGTGGCTTCTCAAATTACGTCAAGAATTTGGAGCGAAAACGCGAGAATGAACGCGAGAAAGAACGCAGAGCTGTGCCAGTGAACGTGCGCGAAGGGAGCGGCGTTCGGCCGAAAGCAGAGCTATACCTGGGCCTTAATGAACCAGACACAGTACACCAAACTGTTAATGTGTACTGTAGTCACACTCTGACACAATAAAAGTCTGAAAACTTACTGTAGATAGCATCCAGTTTTTTTGTCCAGAGGTAGACGAGCATCTCCTCGGCCTCGTTTCCCCCCTCGAAGATTGCTGACCAGCAGAGTCTCCGCAGGAAAGACTGCTGGGAGCAGATGCCTCACAAAAACTGTAGCCGAGTTTGCATTGGTAGCATAGGCCCAAGCCAGTTTCTCGACCGTCACTCCAGTCCCAGGATGGATCTCCACCTGTTTAATGGAGACATGCGAAAGGTGCATTTAGGATACTGTATAGTGATGAATGTTTTTATTCATTCTTTATTTCATTCATTCATTCATTCAACCTTTATTTATACAGGCTAGCCTCGTTGAGTCACGGGGACTCATTTACAAGAGGGACCTGTCTCACTCACACCAAACAACCATCCACTCTCACACTCACACCTAGGGTCAATTTAGAGTCACCAATCAGCCTAACAAGCATGTTTTTTGGTCTGTGGGAGGAAACCGGAGTACCCGGAGGAAACCCACGCATGCACGGGGAGAACATGCAAACTCCACCCAGAAAGGCCCCGGACCGGGATTTGAACCGGCAACCTTCTCGCTGAGAGGCAGCACCAATCACCTTAGATGACAGGATATCCCTTGTTGATAGAATGACCGACTCGCATGGGGAGCTTGAGGGTGTAGGTCTGGAGAGGGACGGCAGTGAATCTGCAGATGATGGACAAAGCTTGGACCTCCACCTGTTTAATGGAGACATGCGAAAGGTGCATTTAGGATACTGTATAGTGATGAATGTTTTTATTCATTCTTTATTAACCAATCACCTTAGATGACAGGATATCCCTTGTTGATGGAATGACCGACTCGCATGGGGAGCTTGAGGGTGTAGGTCTGGAGAGGGACGGCAGTGAATCTGCAGATGATGGACCAGGCCTGGACTGCAGAGAACTTTTTGAGGTGGCAGTTGTGGTGTGTTCAGTTCTGAACTGTACCTCTTAGGATGTTCAGCTAGATTAATTACAGTCTTCATAGACTTTAGGAGTTCAGGCAGATCTGTACCAATTAGATTTAAAAAATATTGTTCTTTATTACAAAGTCCAGTTTTGTAAAAACAGATTAAATTATTTGAATTTTATTGACTGTGTAATTGTTAAATGAGTGAAGTGATACCTTGAAAAACCAACTCCCTCAGTTTAGCATTCTCGTCTTTCAGTTCCTGGATCTGCCGCTTTAATTCAATCACTGTCTGACTTTCCTCATGTTGAAGGTCTGAAGGCGGAGTATCACTGTACATGGCGAGGAATTCCTCTGCAGGGTCCTTCCCAGTGAGAGCTTTTGGCTTCTGTGTACGCAATGATAAAGAGAGAACTGTCAGTATATTTGTATGATACCGAACTCTAAATAGACAAAAGAAAATTGATGTCACCTTGGCTTGAGTCAGAATCTGAGTCTCATCTGTATCCGAGCAGTCAGAATTGTGTTGGTATTTTAGAGGGCGGACAGATAGAGTCAGAGAGTCAAGAGTCAGAGAGAGTCAGAGAGTCTTTATTGTCATTTGCACCGCATGTGGTACATGTGATGAAAATGAGATTATGTACACGGGGTCCCAGTTACATCCAGCAACAAATGCAAGAGAAAAACAGTAATAACATCTAGAATTAACTAAGAGAAACATCAACTAGTAATACACTAAGCCCTAATGTAGTAGAAAAACATCATTATAAACAGCAGCACGAACATGAGTCTTTATGAGCAGATGGTCACAGATGAACACAGCAACAAGAAAACAGATCAGCATCAGCATGATGTGATATTTTGCAGTGTTTATTCTTATTTTTATTTATTTATTTATTCATGAGTCTAACAGCCTCAGGGTAGAAGCTGTTCCTCAGTCTAGTGGTTCTACATTTGATGCTCCTCAACCTCCGTCCTGAGGGGAGTGGGGCAAAGAGTGAGTGTGCTGGGTGAGTGAGGTCTTTCATGATGCAGGTGGCTCTTTTCCTGCATCTGGAGGTGTAAATGTCTGTGATGGTGGGGAGACTGACTCCAACAGACTTCTGTGCAGCCTTCACCACTCTCTGTAGAGCTTTCCTCTCTTCAACCGTACAGCCTCCATGCCACATGTTAAAGGGGACCACATATTCAAAATTCACTTTTTAATGTTTTTTTACTCAAATTTGGGTATTTACTTCATAAAGAAACAGTCCTAAGGCCAAAAAAATGCACCCAGTGGTTTATTTACTATAAGTATATTTATTTATCTTTGGTAGAAACACTCCGATTGCACTTCCTGCGGTTTGTGACGTCACAAACCGCAGCCACAACCCACACCAAACCTGAGTCCAGCCCCTCACCTAGCAACCCCTGGTGCGGCTCAACCCACTTCACTATAAAAGACGTCACGGTTGCCGAGCAGTTTAGGAACTGACCTGGCGGTCATTTATTTATTTATTCATTTATTTAGCCCCCGGGGGGGCTATGGGCTCAGCCCTGCTCCAGCCAGCAGCACATCTTGAGTAAAAAGCACACTCCTTGATGAATTTCAATCTGGTTTTAGATCCCGGCATAGCACAGAATCTGCATTGCTGAGAGTTCATAACGACATAGCTCAGTCAGTTGACTCTGGATGCCCAGTAGCTCTGGTGCTTCTCGACCTCACAGCAGCCTTTGACACTGTGGACCACTCTGTCCTTCTGTCTCGCCTCCATGATTTTGTTGGGATTCGTGGCACGGCCCTGAAGTGGTTCACGTCCTATTTATCTGATAGGACTTTCTCTATCTTGCTCAATGGCTACTCTTCCTCTACAGCCCCTCTTCTGTGTGGGGTGCCCCAGGGTTCTATTTTGGGCCCTCTGCTCTTTTCCTTGTACCTGTTGCCACTTGGATCTATTATAAGACAACACAATGTCAACTTTCATTTTTATGCAGATGATTTGCAGATCTATTTACCATTAAGGCCTGGATCCAGTAACCCAATGTGTTCTCTCTTTGACTGCATCTCTGAAATCAAACATTGGCTAAACAATAACTTCCTATTTTTAAATGACAGTAAAACAGAATGGATTTTATTTGGTAACAAAGATGCAACTGGCCTGGGAAATGTGAATATTAACTTCAGTGACAGTGTGAAAAACCTTGGAGTGACCTTTGATAAGGCTTTACATTTTGATAAACAGATCGCCTCTGTTGTCCGGTCTGGATTTTTTTATTTACGTCTTTTAAAAAAGGTCAAACCCTTTTTAAACCGTTGTGACTTGGAGAAGGCTGTTCATGCTTTTATCAGTTCTAGGCTCGATTATTGTAACGCTCTGTATGTTGGTGTGCCTCAGTCAACACTGAGCCGCCTCCAGCTTGTTCAGAATGCAGCAGCTCGCCTTTTAACCAACACTCCTAGATGGGACCACATCACACCTGTTTTATTCTCTCTACATTGGCTTCCTGTCCGTTTTAGGATAGATTTTAAACTTTTATTATTTGTTTTTAAAGCTCTGAATGGCCTCGCTCCTACTTATATAACGGAGTTGTTAAGTTTCCCCGCCCGCTCCAGGTCTCTGAGGTCAGATAGCCAACTCTTGCTCTCTGTTCCACGGACAAAATATAAACGTTGGGGTGACCGTGCCTTTTCTGCGGCCGCACCTCGACTCTGGAATACACTCCCACTTGAGCTACGCCAGATTACTGAACTTGGCCCTTTTAAATCAAAGCTTAAGACTTTTTTATTCAAACTGGCTTTTAGTAATTAAATATGTGGTGACATTTCTGGTTTTATTTTTGCTTTTATGTTGTGTTTTTCTTGATTTTTAATCTGTCTTTTTAAGTACTGCACTGTTTTTTGTTAAGCACTTTGGTCACCACCACCGTGGTTGTGTAAAGTGCTATATAAATGAATAAATGAAATGAAAATGAAATGAAATGAAAACCAGAATGTTTTATTACCTTGTTTGAATGAACTCTGTCTCGTTAAAACTGTGCACACACACTCTCACGGTTTGGACTTGTTTCTTATATGATGGAGGACTGCTCTTACACAACAGTCAGTTTGGTCGAGCGGTTAAGACACTTGAGCGGCACGCAGGAGACTAGAGTTTGCGTCCTGTCAACGGCATCGTTTTTTTTTTCCCTTTTTATTTAAAGCCTTTTGTTTCGGAGAAATCGGGGTGAAACTAGATATATACATCGACATAATAATACTTTATAATTGTTATTTTTACGTTTTAGTTCAATTTTTAGTGTAATATCGCTCCCAACGCGTAGCCGGCAGAAAACTGTGCACACACACACACACTTACTCGCGGGACAACAGTTTGTACCATCAAGCACCACTGATCGATATATTTTCAGATTAGCAACTTATTTATTTTAAGAATACCTTTCACTTCATCAAAATCTAATCAAAACTTCAGCGTTCTAAATGTAGGTGGTTGTGATTGTTTCTTATACGATGAAAGACTGCTTTTTGCATAACTGCCCGTTTGGTCTAGAGGTAGTGAACTGGACTCGTAATCAGAAGGACACGGGTTCGCTTCCCGGTCACGGCATCTTTTTTTTTTTTTTTTCCGGAGAGATCGGGCTGCAGTTAGCTGCTGGCTTTTGAGGACAGTGTGGGTCCGGTCCGGTCAGAGGTTAGGTTGCCTCATATGGACAAATTAACTGGAAACACTCTTTGCGTTTGTCTGGATTGGATGTGCAGCCAGCCGTGGACCAAAGCGCTGCATGCAACTAGCAGGAGCTACGCGGGCTGTTTGTTACCGAAGGAGGAGGAAGAGCTCGGATTCGGGAGGGCATGATAAAAAGGAGCAGCTAATGGCGGCGCACACAAACAGCTTTCGGTAAGTTATTTTTTAAGCTAGCACTAACAGTAAGTCAAACGAGTAATAAAAAAAGGCTAATTTTAAAACAACAACAGATTTGAGATACTGGCAGTTACAGAGGGCGGAGACAGAGTGGCCAGAGTTTTGACGGGCGTGGACTTCAGAGCTCATTATCATAAACAGGTCGTTTAGAACGGAAGTTAGAAATGGCAGAATTAAAAAGGGTATAATTTATTATCTAAGAATTATTTTTTGTATTAAATTGAATGAACGGGGTCTGGATAGCACACAGACATACCATAAAAATTTAAAAAACCAATATGTGGTCCCCTTTAATGCTGGAGCACAGGATGCTCTCCACTGCACACCTGTAGAAGGAGGTGAGAACTGGGCTGCTCAGACCAGCTCGTCTCAGCCGTCTGAGGAAGTAGAGTCTCTGATTACCTTTCTTGATCAGCTCTAAAGGACTGGATGGGTGGAGCAATAAAAAATAAAAAATAAAAAACAAACTCAAAAAGTGACCTCGTAAGTACTCACTAGCTTTGTTCAGTAGTTCTGTGGAGGCGTTGGATATTTTGGCAGCTGGACACCTACACAGGTGATTTAAAGAAAAATAAGCATGCCCATTTTTAATAAAAGGGCTTACTAAAAAGGTCATTACTTTTGAAAGCGGAATGAAAAAATCTACAGAAAACCATTACCTCTGACACGCTCTTCTTCATCAGAAGATGTTAATCCTGCAAAAAATGTTCACAAACATTGATGTGAAAAAAGTTTTAGGCCCAATTTTTGTCAGCAGATTACATATGTATAAATCACTTGAGAATGACAAACATACCGCTTAAAAAAAAACTCCGGAGCTACTTTTTAAGTGCGACTCCTTTTGGATTTAGTCACCATGTCCTGGTCCTCCTCATCCTGCTCTGCCTGACTAGTCAGGTTGTAATTCTCACACTCACAACGTTTGGCTTAAGTGAGGAGAGAGAAAAAAACACATTTCAACAATATTTGGATTAAGAAACACATTTCATTTTAAATGTATCAAAACTTACCAGAAGTACTTTTTATCTTTATTAATGGGATGTCATCCAGTCACCCCCAGGGTTAATTTTATCCCTCATTGCCTGTTTGGTTTTTGTGGCACTCATCTTATTTGGCCAATTACCACACTTCACTAGTATTGGCCAGAATTGGACACCACTACTTTTGAAAAGTGGGACACCATCAATGTTTACAGTAATCTGCACATCATTGCTAACGTAAATAACGACAGATCCCCTTCTCTAGGTCATAGTACATGTACTACCTGCCACATTTAGGCTCCGTGGTGTTACACTGTGGTGTAGTAGCAATCCACAGGCAATATGTGTCCTTGCTTTCTTAATATGGCCAATAAACCATTAAGTGCTCTGTGTGTCAATGTGTGTTCTAAGGCCCATTACTGTATTGTAATGTACAGTTACCAAGTACTTCGCCTATCCTAACATAGTACCCTACATAAATATCAAAAAACACATACAGTACATTTAGAGACAATTTAGAGACAATTACAGTAAATCAAAAAATAAAATGTCTTACTTTGAGCTGGTCAAGCCTGTCTGTCTCCGTCTTTTTAGCATGTTAGCTCCTTGCACGTCCGAGTTGTGCAGCTTCGTGCTGCTTCACGCGGTCCAAACTGTTTACAAGAAGGACTGTTAGCATGTTAACTCCATACATAATGAAGGGAAAAAGAGTGAATAACTTACTGCGCCATTTCTCCGCGGTGTCCATCCAAAAGGCAGCGTATCGTTAGCATTTTAGCTCCGCAATTTGCTGCGCCCGTTAGCGTTAGCATGTTAGCTCGTTGCTACTCCGGCCCGGATCGCGGACGCTGTCTGCTGCTTCACGCAGTCAACAACGTCTTTTTCATTCGCCCATCTGTCCCTCAGCACAACCGCCGTTCATCTACATCTCATGTATCCATGCGCAGGAACCTCTGAGCGGACAGGGTCCGTCTGTCGAAGCCGAGGCAAACCGAAGCTAGCCAAAACATGGCGGCACTACCGAAAACTGACTGCTGCCGGAAACTGGCGGAAACTAAACTGGCGGAAACTGTGGGAAACTGCCGGAAACCCTATCTGGGTGTCCAAACATAACAAACTAGAATTTTGACACACCTAAAACAATTAAAAGTAAAATTAAATTTACACATGAGTTTGTAATAATTGCAGAGATGTGAACATGTATGATTTGGAAATGTAATTATTATTAATAGAGGTCTAGTGATAACAGAACTAGGAGCTTCATTGATCATGTTGACTATCAGCATTACATTGTAACACATTTACTATGTAAAAATTAATTTGAACTCAAGGTGGTGAGAAACATGAATAAAGTTTAGATTTTTTTACTATTATTTTTTTAAATTTGAGGTAAGTTTGTGTGTGCTTTTACTGGTAATGTATACCCATAGTAATTCCAGCCCAGGTCCAGGTTGAGAAATGCTTTTAAGACAATAAAAGTGCACTGTGTACTCAAGACCAGGTTTATTGTTGTGTTTATTAATATATTGTATATTTATTAGGGCTTGAGGAAGTGCTAAATAATCCATAGTTATACCCAGGGCCGGATTTAGGAGGATGGGGGCCCCTGGGCTTGAGTCAACATGGGGGCCCATATATATACCGGTGTGTGTATATATATATATATATATATACACAGGTAGTCCCCGACTTACGAGCGAGTTCTGTCCCTAGGGGGCGCTCGTATGTCAAAAATTCGTAAGTAGGATCACATAGTAAAAAAAAAAAATTTTTTAAATCTATTTATTAAAAATATACAGTATATACAGTATTTTTATTTTTTTATTGTTTTTTATTTATAAATAGATAACTATCCTAACAGTTTTTAAAGATGAAGGTGTCAGGATTTACAGGCAGGCTTGAACCCAGTGGTGCAGACAAGACACAGGAGGCAGAAATACAAAAATAGATATTCAAAAAGCTGACAGGGCAGCAAACTCACTCTTAGGAGACATGATCAACACAGGAGACATCAGGGGAGACCCAACGAGGACACCACAAGGAACTAACTGACAGACAGGCTATTTATACACAGAGACAAGACAGGACGCAATCACAAAACACCTGGGAACAATTAACTAACTAAAGACACAGAGCAGGACTGGTATACTAAATAAATAAAGGTTTAAATAAAGGAGACTAAACTGGAGGTCAAACCAGATGTGATCAAACATTGAGACCCAGAAGGGAAACTAATAAAAGGTTAAACTAAGAGTAAATAAACAAGGAGACTTAAACTAGAAGTAAAGGACTGGAGATGTAGAAACTAAATACAAGAAGTAAGAACTGATAAACAAGGAGACCAGGGGAATTACCAAACCTAAACATTAATAAATACTGGGGCAGGATCTAAGGAATAAGGCTAACCATGAAGCTGGGAAAACTGGTACAAGGGAAACTAAATAAAACTAAAAACAAATATCTAGAGCTGGCTGACAGAAAACAAAAGGAGAACAGAACAAAGGATACCCACTAGATGGCGCCATCCTGGTGCCATCCTGACAGTACCCCCCCTCAAAGACGCCCCCAGGCGTCCCCAAGAACCCACCCCCCCAAAAAGACAAGGGCGGGCGGAGGGAGGAACAGCAAGGACGGTGGGCGCAAACACAAACAGACAAGGACAAACACCAAGACACAGGCTAAACAAAGAACAAGAACACAAAAAACGTCCAGACGGGCAACGGCCCGTCCATCAGGCAGGAGCCGGTCGGGCGGTCGGCCGGGATGCCGCCCCACAGGCAGGAACCGGTCAGGCGGTCGGCCGGGATGCCGTCCCTCAGGCAGGAGCCGGTCAGGCGGTCGGCCGGGATGCTGTCCCTCAGGCAGGAGCCGGTCAGGCGGTCGGCCGGGAGGCCGCCCCCCCAAGGTAGGAACCACGTTGGCTGGTACACAGACACCTGCGGCAGGTGCGGGTGCACAGACCTTGTCGGGCGGTGCGACTACACCGAACGTGGAGACGTCGTCGACGAGACCATCCGTGGACGCTCCGGCGGTGCGGAGACCCACCAAGGCCCACTCAGAACAGGAAATCTGAGAGGCGCTCTCCAGAGCCCACTCAGAACAGGAAACGAGGGTAGTCGTGACGTCTGGCATGGGGACGTCGTCTGCTTCGTCAAGCGGTGAACAGGAATCAGGAGCCAGTCTGGGTGCTGGCGTTGAGATGTCTGCGGTGCGGAGACCCTCCAGAGACGTCGAGACCTCTGGCTAAGAGACCTCTGGATGCGAGACCTCTGGCTGCGAGACCTCTGGCTGCGAGACCTCTGGCTGCGAGACCTCTGGCTGCGAGACCTCTGGCTGCGAGACCTCTTGCAAGGAGTCCACCAGGACCCGCTCGGCGTCCAAGGAACTGGAGGGGGTCCCTCCTGGGACCCCTCGGCACAAGGAACTGGAGGGGGTCCCTCCTGGGACCCCTAGGCACAGGAACCTGGAGGGGGTCTCTCCTGGGACCCCTCTGCATAAGGAACTGGAGGGGGTCTCTCCTGGGACCCTCGGCACAAGGAACTGGAGGAGGTCTGGCTGCGAGACCTCTGGATGCGAGACCTCTGGCTGCGAGACCTCTGGCTGCGAGACCTCTGGCTGCGAGACCTCTGGCTGCGAGACCTCTGGCTGCGAGACCTCTGGCTGCGAGACCTCTGGCTGCGAGACCTCTGCAGCGAGACCTCTTGCAGCGAGACCTCTTGCAGCGAGACCTCTTGCAAGGAGTCCACCAGGACCCGCTCGGCGCAGGAAACTGGAGGGGGTCCCTCCTGGGACCCCTCGGCACAAGGAACTGGAGGGGGTCCCTCCTGGGACCCCTCGGCACAAGGAACTGGAGGGGGTCTCTCCTGGGACCCCTCGGCACAAGGAACTGGAGGGGGTCTCTCCTGGGACCCCTCGGCACAAGGAACTGGAGGGGGTCTCTCCTGGGACCCCTCGGCACAAGGAACTGGAGGGGGTCTCTCCTGGGACCCCTCGGCACAAGGAACTGGAGGGGGTCCCTCCTGGGACCCCTCGGCACAAGGAACTGGAGGGGGTCTCTCCTGGGACCCCTCGGCACAAGGAACTGGAGGGGGTCTCTCCTGGGACCCCTCGGCACAAGGAACTGGAGGGGGTCCCTCCTGGGACCCCTCGGCACAAGGAACTGGAGGGGGTCCCTCCTGGGACCCCTCGGCACAAGGAACTGGAGGGGGTCCCTCCTGGGACCCCTCGGCACAAGGAACTGGAGGGGGTCCCTCCTGGGACCCCTCGGCACAAGGAACTGGAGGGGGTCCCTCCTGGGACCCCTCGGCACAGGAACTGGAGGGGGTCCCTCCTGGGACCCCTCGGGACCCTCCGAAGACGTGGACCCCTCGGGACCCTCCGAAGACGTGGACCCCTCGGGACCCTCCGAAGACGTGGACCCCTCGGGACCCTCCGAAGACGTGGACCCCTCGGGACCCTCCGAAGACGTGGACCCCTCGGGACCCTCCGAAGACGTGGACCCCTCGGGACCCTCCGAAGACGTGGACCCCTCGGGACCCTCCGAAGACGTGGACCCCTCGGGACCCTCCGAAGACGTGGACCCCTCGGGACCCTCCGAAGACGTCGAGGCGTCGGCGGCGCTGGGACCCTCAAGAGACGTAGAGGCGTCGGCGGCGCTGGGACCCTCAAGAGACGTAGAGGCGTCGGCGGCGCTGGGACCCTCCGAAGACACGTCCGTCGAGTCTGCTGCAGGCGAGGAGACGTCCGTCGAGTCTGCTGCAGGCGAGGAGACGTCCGTCGAGTCTGCTGCAGGCGAGGAGACGTCCGTCGAGTCTGCTGCAGGCGAGGAGACGTCCGTCGAGTCTGCTGCAGGCGAGGAGACGTCCGTCGAGTCTGCTGCAGGCGAGGAGACGTCCGTCGAGTCTGCTGCAGGCGAGGAGACGTCCGTCGAGTCTGCTGCAGGCGAGGAGACGTCCGTCGAGTCTGCTGCAGGCGAGGAGACGTCCGTCGAGTCTGCTGCAGGCGAGGAGACGTCCGTCGAGTCTGCTGCAGGCGAGGAGACGTCCGTCGAGTCTGCTGCAGGCGAGGAGACGTCCGTCGAGTCTGCTGCAGGCGAGGAGACGTCCGTCGAGTCTGCTGCAGGCGAGGAGACGTCCGTCGAGTCTGCTGCAGGCGAGGAGACGTCCGTCGAGTCTGCTGCAGGCGAGGAGACGTCCGTCGAGTCTGCTGCAGGCGAGGAGACGTCCGTCGAGTCTGCTGCAGGCGAGGAGACGTCCGTCGAGTCTGCTGCAGGCGAGGAGACGTCCGTCGAGTCTGCTGCAGGCGAGGAGACGTCCGTCGAGTCTGCTGCAGGCGAGGAGACGTCCGTCGAGTCTGCTGCAGGCGAAGAGACGTCTGCTGCAGTCGGCGAAGAGACGTCTGCTGCAGTCGGCGAAGAGACGTCTGCTGCAGTCGGCGAGGAGACGTCTGCTGCAGTCGGCGAGGAGACGTCTGCTGCAGTCGGCGAGGAGACGTCTGCTGCAGTCGGCGAGGAGACGTCTGCTGCAGTCGGCGAGGAGACGTCTGCTGCAGTCGGCGAGGAGAGCAGAGAGGGGGCCTGAGACCCACGTCTACCCCTCCTTCTGCTGGAGCGAGAAGTCTGAACTGCAACTGGGTCTGGTGCAGTAGGTTCTGGAGTAGCTAACAGATGTAAGTTGGCAGCAGAGTTTGGAGTAGCTTCCTTCAATGTTCTGATTTCACTCAGGAGCGCCAG
>JBBPBX010003741.1:9802-22759 GCA_038048925.1 Garcialebias charrua
TCCCGACTCTAAATCCCAGAATTCTGGACTTTGAACTGTCAACTTTTTCTCCTCCCCCGGTTCTGACTGCAGAACAGAGGCGTTTGAACACGCTCTGCCCTGTTAGGGCCCTGAGCGTCTACACTGGAAGAACTAGCAGTTGGCGCAAAACAAACCAATTGTTTATATGCTTTGCTAATCCTGCCGTAGGCAGGACCCTGTCTAAACACGTAGGGGCGGCCCCCAATTGGAAGGTTGGCGGTTCGAATCCCGGTTCACCACACCATGTGTCGTTGTGTCCTTGGGCAAGACACTTAACCCCGAGTTGCTCCCGGTAGGACTGAAAAGCACCTTGCATGGTAGTCTGCCGCTACCGGTGTATGAATGTGTGTAGCATTCAATGTGTGTAGCACTTTGAGATTTTCACTAATGAAAAGTGCGTTATAAATTGAATTCATTATTATTATTATTATTATTATTATTATTATTATTATTATTAAACAACGCCTCTCACACTGGGTAACTGAGGCCATAAAATGGGCATACAGCAGCAAAGGTCAGCAGGTACCCAGTGGGGTACATGCTCACTCAACCAGAGGCCTAGCCACCTCCTGGGCTTTGTTCAGAGGTGTCCCAGTAGCAGATATCGGTGCAGCTGCTAACTGGTCATAATCAAACACGTTTGTGAAACACTACAGCCTAGATGTCACAGCATGTGACGTAACTCAAGCTGTTCTTTCTACCACAGAGAATTGAATGGTTAACACCTGTAGTCTAAGGCTAAAGCTCACATAAGCATGCATTTCAAGAGCATTTCCAGGGCGTGATTGAATTATGTTCCCATAGTCATATGTTGCACCGCAGTGGACTGACTGATAAGGGAACTGGAGGTTATGCACCATAACCAATGTTCCGTGAAGGAAGGGAAAAAGGTGCAACACATGTTTGCCCCTCCAATGCCCAAGCTCGGTGAAGTGCATATAAAGAATGAACGTGTGGCGTCAGTGCCTTTTATGCAAGGAGGGCGGGGCCTCCTTGTTGATGCTGACGCCCACTTGCCAAGGCGTGATTGTATTGCTTCAGGTGAACCGCGTGGGGGCGCAATTCCCATAGTCATATGTTGCACCTTGTTCCCTTCCTTCTTGGAACATTGGTTATGGTGCATAACCTCCAGTTCCTCAAAGTACTCTTTCTATTTTCCATCATGCTCTCCTCAATTGTTATAGAACTTCACTATTTCTAGCATTTTTATTTCCTGCTGCAAGGATGGTAAGGCTTGCCACAATTTATACTAGTGCCCTTTTTTGTCAACGGCAAAAGACATTGCCTGAAAAGAAAAAAAATGCATTCTTGTTTGTTTCTTTTGGCAAGTGTTTTACATCAGCTGCCCTCCTTGACACAGCCCTGACCATTTACCCAGGAAATGGATAAATGGTGGAATGAGGTCAGTTTACAGAACAGTAACAAGTTAATTAATGTACCCCTCCTTTTATAAACAGAACTCTGTCACTGAAATAAAACTAGTTAATTACAGTTAAAAAACATAACAAATTAATATTTTTCCAAATTAGGAGAAAACCAAGTTTGCCTTGTATTTATTTTCTCTACATTTATTATTCAAAAATATAATAATGAATAACAGTGGTAAAAAAGGACAACACAAATATTAAAGATTAGGATCTTGGAAAAAGTTATTTGAATAAGTATGTATTAAATAATTATTTAGAACAATCCATGAAGCCTCTCCAAACTCCTCCCATGGGGAATGACTTCCGAACGGCTTCGAGGCGATTCTGGTCCACCATCCGGCGTCTCGGGGGGGGGGAAGCGGTACGCGACCAACACCATTTATGGTGGGGATGGCGTGCTGTTGACCTCAACTCGGGATGTTGTGAGTCGGTGGGCGGAGTACTTCGAAGACCTCCTCAATCCTACTGGCACGTCTTCCACTGAGGAAGCGGAGCCTGGGGACTTTGGGTCGGGCTCTCCAATCTCTGGAGCTGAGGTCACCGAGGTGGTTAAAAAGCTCCGCGGTGGCAGGGCTCCAGGGGTGGATGAGATTCGCCCTGAGTTCCTTAGGGCTCTGGATGTTGTGGGGTTGTGTTGGCTTACGCGACTCTGCAATATCGCGTGGACATCGGGGGCAGTTCCCTTGGATTGGCAGACTGGGGTGGTGGTTCCCCTATTCAAAAAGGGGGACCGTAGGGTGTGTTCCAACTATAGGGGGATCACACTCTTAAGCCTCCCTGGTAAGGTCTATTCAGGGGTTCTGGAGAGGAGGGTCCGTCGGATAGTCGAACCTCGGATTCAGGAGGAGCAGTGTGGTTTTCGTGCTGGTCGTGGAACACTGGACCAGCTCTACACCCTCAGCAGGGTCCTGGAGGGCGCGTGGGAGTTTGCCCAACCAGTTTACATGTGCTTTGTGGACTTGGAAAAGGCATTTGACCGCGTCCCTCGGGGGGTTCTGTGGGGGGTACTCCGGGAGTATGGGGTACCAGGCCCATTGATATGGGCTGTTAGGTCCCTGTACGACCGGTGTCAGAGCTTGGTCCGCATTGCCGGCAGTAAGTCAGGCTCGTTTCCAGTGAGAGTTGGACTCCGCCAAGGTTGCCCTTTGTCACCGATTCTGTTCATAACTTTTATGGACAGAATTTCTAGGCGCAGCCAAGGTGTTGAGAGGATCCGTTTTGGTGGCCTTAGAATCGCTTCTCTGTTTTTTGCAGATGATGTGGTCCTATTGGCTTCATCAGATCGTGATCTACAGCTTTCGCTGGAGCGGTTTGCAGCCGAGTGTGATGCGGCCGGGATGAGGATCAGTTCCTCCAAATCCGAGGCCATGGTCTTGAGCCGGAAAAGGGTAGCATGCCCTCTCCGGGTCGGGGAGGAGGTCCTGCCCCAAGTGGAGGAGTTTAAGTATCTCGGGGTCTTGTTCACGAATGAGGGAAAACTGGAGCGTGAGATCGATAGGCGGATAGGTGCAGCATCCGCAGTGAAGCGGGCGCTGTACCGGTCTGTCGTGGTGAAGAGAGAGCTGAGTCAAAAGGCAAAGCTCTCAATTTACCGATCGATCTACGTTCCCACCCTCATCTATGGTCATGAGCTTTGGGTTGTGACCGAAAGAACGAGATCTCGGATACAAGCGGCTGAAATGAGTTTTCTCCGCAGGGTGTCTGGACTCTCCCTTAGAGATAGGGTGAGAAGCTCAGTCATCCGGGAGGGACTCAGAGTAGAGCCGCTGCTTCTCCACATCGAGAGGAGCCAGTTGAGGTGGCTCGGGCATCTGGTTAGGATGCCTCCTGGACGCCTCCCTGGTGAGGTGTTCCGGGCATGTCCCACCGGGAGGAGGCCCAGAGGAAGACCCAGGACACGCTGGAGGGACTATGTTTCTCAGCTGGCCTGGGAACGCCTTGGGATTCCCCCAGAGGAGCTGCTCCATGTGGCAAGGGAGAGGGAAGTCTGGGCCTCCCTACTTAAGCTGGGTTTATACTAGCGTCTCATGTCTTTTACCCCCCGTTGAGTGAACCCAGCGCTGACGTGTGTCACCGACCGCATTGAGTGTTTATACCTCTTTAAGACGTGGGGATAATCCCTCCCTCTTCCCTCCCACTGCATACGTCACGCGCACTCACACTGCATACGTCACACGCACGTTGGCTGTTGCCGGAAAGAGGAAGTAATTTCAACAGTTCACTACGAAGAAAATGTATTCGCAGGCGGCAAAAGAGATGCTTCTCAGGTTGGATGACGAGTCGGAGGACGAGGATGAAGAAAATGACCTTATATTAATGTTATTGACCGCGAACATGGAAATACGACGCGAACGGCGTTGGCACGTTCGCCCGCTGAACAGGACCAGATCTACACAAGGCGAGTTTAGCTTGTTGGTTCAGCAGATGCGGGAGATGGATGACGAGACACACTTTTCATATTTTCGAATGTCCGCTGCTCGTTTTGATGAACTTGCCCACCGGATCTCCCCTCACCTGCAGCACGCACCGACGCACAGCGCACCGGTCTCTGCCCCGGAGAGACTGGCTGTGACGCTGCGGGTCCTGGCTTCTGGGTGCTCATTCACTGCCATCGCTGCCAGTTATAAGCTGGGGAAGGCTACTGTATGCTCTGTACGCCCATATGGAGGTAAGATGCAATATAATTAATGTCAGTACTGATGTTATATTTGCACTTTATTTTGTAATTTTATGAAACATATTACTGTAAGAACTACCGGTATCTAAAACAGTGGCGGGGTCACGTGCTGCGGGGTCACGTGCTGCGGGGTCACGTGCTGCGGTGTCACGTGCTGCGGTGTCATAGACCATATATGGACATCCAAACAAAAAACGCCCACAAACTTTGAACCAATCACACGCTGCGAGCCGCATCGTCGGCTTCGAGAGTTCTGTTTGGGGGCTATGTACACGACGCCTATGCACCGGGGGATCACAGCGGGTGTGCGGCCAAAAGTTGCGCAATGTTTGCTCACTCAACGGGGGGTAAAAGACGTCCGACAGGCCGTCGTCCCAAGTATAACAAGGCCTTTAGGCTGCTACCCCCGTGACCCGACCCCGGAAAAGCGGACGAAAATGGATGGATTGATGGATGGATGGAATCCATGAAGCCATAATGAATCATGAATAAATTCTTATTCATCCAAAACAAAATAATTTTTTGGACATTATTTATTTAGGCTTTTATATGCTTATCAATTTAGATCAAGTTTCACTATTCGATAGTTACTTTTGGAAATTGAATGAAGACTTTACCTCAGCCAGATCATCAGGCTATTTATATATTTTTTATTAATTCATTCAACCTTTATTTATACAAGTTAGTCTCACTGAGTCATGAGGACCTGTTTAAGACAGACAATATAAAATACAGATGCATAAATGTATAAATGCAGGTAGAAAAGTGTTTATGAAGCTGCATCAGCTTAAATGTTAAAACATGGCTCAATATTGCATTGATAATGACATCATCACCAGTTCCCTTTCAGTCATGTTCTCTCGGTGCAACATAAACTATGGGAATTGCACCCCCGCATGATTACTTGAAGGAGTACATTCACGCCTTTACGGCAAGGGTGTCAGCGTTGCGTCAGAGGCCCCGCCCTCTGGGTATTTAAGCCGCTGACGCCCATCCATCTTTCTCTTTTTTGCCCTTCACCTCGCTTAAACCTGAACTACCTCTCTTCGCGGGACTTCTCTGTTGCTTCATCGCTCAACCAGAGGTGAGCTTGCTCCCTACACAGAGCGTACGGAGAATTATTCCTGCATACTGCTGGGCTAGCGAAAGCTAGTCCGGCACATTTTCTCTTAACCCCAAAGTATTTTCTTCTCCTCTCTCCGCAGACTGCTTCGCTCAACGGCGCTAACTGCGTAACAACTGCTACCCCTGCTAACTCGTAGCGGGTTAGCCAGCGAAAGCGATGCGACGGAGGAGACGTTTTGAAATAAAAGGAAAATGATTCTGGAAGGACTCGCTCGCCTTATCTCGGACAAGCCTCCAGAGAAAGGAAAGCAAAAGACAAGACTTCCAAGGAAAACCAGTAGGACAGCGAGCCCAACCTCGCGCGCCTGTCCTAGCGGATGCGTTTTCTCCCTCGCAGCGACGGACACCCACGAGGCCTGTCCCGTCTGCTTGGGGATGTTACACGCCAAAATGGCGTTGGATACGCCCGACTCGTGCCCACACTGCAGCCAGATGCTGGAGGCGGTGAGGAGGTACCGGGCTGACATTGTCGCCAAGGCCATGGGCGCCCCAGCAACGCCAGCGGATCCAGACACCACCGAGCCCCTCACTCCCACGTCCGGAGCTCGAGAACATGGCTCTGCACGACAGCACACGAGTCGAATGGGGTGACAGCCCTGACGTGCTGGCTCCTATGGTGGACCTAACAGTCGAGTTTGACACTCGAGGCATGATGAACGAGGATGAGATCTTAATTTCAGCCTCAGGCAAATTCTCCGCGGAGGACGCAGACGTCGAATACCAGGAACAAGGAGAAGACCTCTCCCATACCCCAGTACCTGTGCTCCCGGAGACTGACTTTTCCATCCCTGCTCTGTTCGACCTGTGTCACAGAGCAGCGGACGCGTTGCACATCCCATGGCCAGAGCCTCCGCCTCGTCAACAGGTCACGAGGTTGTTAGGAAACTATTTTTACTCAAAGCAGCAAGCCGCCACGAGGCAAAGGATGCCTATGTTCCCGGACTACCTCACAGAACTGACTCGCACCTGGGCTCAGCACCGGGCTCCCATGCTGTCACCTCTCGCAGTTTCTCGACGTGGACTGGATGGACGAGGTGGGAATAGCCAACGTGCCTCAAATTGAGGACACACTGGCGTCTCACCTGGCTCCCAAGTCATCCGGGAAAGAAACTAACTCTCCCCAGCAAAGCTAGTCAAGCTTCAGCTTCTCTGCTCGAGAAATGCTACAGAGCTCAGGGACTCGCGTCACACGCGATGAACACATCCGCGTTGATGCAGGCTTAACTGGCTGAAAAATTGCAACAGCTCCAGGTAACGACGGACAAGCAAGCTGCCGCTGACTTGCTGGATGAGGCCCGCAGGGCAACAGACTTTGTGCTACGCATGATGGGAACAGCCACTATTGCTCAAGGCAAAGGCATGGGGGAAGTGGTCATCGCAATACGCCATCTGTGGATGACTTTAACTGATCTCCCCAAGGGACAAAAGGTGCCTTTTCTCCACCACTCGATAGAACCGACGGGATTGTTTGGGAAAGCTTTGGATCGAATTCAGACCAAGCTGGACCAGAGGCGCAAACAGGCTGAAGCTCTCCGGGTGGGCATTCCCAGGAGAAGCTTCGCCCCCCCCCAGGGAGTCTGCTGGGGGCAGACCTGCGCAGCCTCGACACCGCTCAGCAACGCGTGCCCCACCGCAAAAGCGGCCGGCGTACGAGGACGAGCACCGGCAGAATCAACTGCCGGGCCCACCTCGGACCGAACACGCATGGAGCAAAAACAGGTTCGTCCCCCGCCAGGCGGTCAGACACAGGGCCTCCTCTGTGAACTAGGACACCAGACAAAAGTGTGCCTGATGAACCAGGTCCACGTCTTTATTTTACACGATCACCCGCCCAGGCAGTACGGGGAATGATCTTTTCATGTCCAGACTTTATTTGTAGCACGGTACAAAAAGGTGGTAACTCTGTTGCATGCACAAATCATGTTTTTCCTGCTGTGAGTGACATAAAGTCATATATGTCGTTACACATAAGCACGAATAAAGCTAAAAAAACAGCCCCTCTCTGTTTTATTGACTCTCAAAAAAACAACAACAACAACAAACACAAATAACTTCAGCAGAACGGGTCCCTCTGGCCTACCAGCCGACATAAAGGGAGGGGGCCATCTCCCCCCCTCCCTCACGGCTCACGGGGTGTTAGCCTAATCAATGAGCCCCAGCAGGGTGCCTCTGCTCCGTCTGTAGCGGACAGGCACAGAGGCGTCTGCAAGCAGGCCCCCCACCCCTCATGGAGACAGGTGAGGTGGGTCACTTGCTCCAGCCCCTGCTCCATTGTGAACGACAGAGCGGAAAATACACTAACCAAGCAAACACATGACATGTCCGCGCCTCAGGGATGCGCGCCGACACAATCTAACGACGAGGGCCACGGCAGAAGCCCACAGGCAACCACAAGCTTCACACGTTCACAAAGGCAATTGTGATCAAACTGTTGTGTGTGTAAACACATCAGGGCTGAATCAGATTCCTCTTCCTGTTATTCGAAGGGAACTGAGCTCTCTATCACCAAATAATGTAAAGTCTGCCAAGCACAAAGGATCTTCTCCATGTTCTCATGTTGCTGCTGCCCCCTTATCATTGATAGGCGACACGCAATGTCCAAGCAGTGATCCGGCAGCACGTGACCTTTCTCACTGTGCTGGTTCAGCTCTGCTCTTAAACAATATCCCCCCAACGGGTGAAACACAGACCCTGGTCAGTTTGTCTGGCTCTAACGCTCTGTTAAGGCCGAGGACCAGTAAACTAGACCCATCCAGGAAACGGATTGGAGTCAGGAGATCTGCTCGTTTACAAAACTCGTAGCTTCTCAGTCCCATGACCCCAAACAAGGAGAGAGAAAAAAAAACAGACATTCTGTTCCACTTCTGTCTAATAAGGACGACGGATTGCATCTGCCCTCGATCACGCTCGATCAGAGCAACGTGGCAGCACATCGGTAAAAAGGCCTTCTTCCTAACTTGGTTGACCCCCAGGGGATCACAGCATCCAGGGCCCTTGGAGGGGAACTGGCTACACCAACGGCTCTTCTTCAGGGACAAACTATGTCACCAGAAAGAGCAGTCTCACCCCTCAGGCTGGGAGCTGTTAAAAATTTCAGCTTGGTGGCAGAAAAGAACAAGCTGATGGCATCAGGCCTGCCGGATAATGTGGTAAAAACCATTCAAAATGCTCGTGCTATGTCAACACAGTCTCTCTACATACAGAAATTGCGTATTTTTGAAGCTTGGTGCACAGAAAGAAATATTATTTCTTACTCATGTGACCTGCCTCAGCTCCTGACTTTCCTTCAGGACTTACTGGAAAAAGGTCGTTCTTTCTCAACGATTAAAGTTTTCCTATCAGCAATTTCAGCCTGTCACGAAGGCTGGGGACACAGGACACCTGGCGCGCATCCAATCATAATAAGATTTATGAAGGGAGTGCTAAGAATTAAACCACCCAGCAGGATCCTGACCCCTGGTTGGGATCTTAGCTTGGTCTTGGGGGCTCTCTGTGATCCTCCATTCGAGCCACTGAGCGGGATTAAGATAGATTTATTATCTTATAAAACCGCTCCACTCTTGGCCCTTTGCTCGACGAAACGCGTGGGTGACCTCCATGCTTTGTCTGTACATCCAATGTGTACCAGATTCGCCCCTGACGAGTCAAAGGTCACCCTAAGGCCTAATCCTGCATACATCCCCAAGGTCTTGACTTTAAACCATAGGAGTCTGGACTTTGATCTCTCCTCCTTCCCACCTGCTCCTGTCCTCACTCAGGAACAGGAAAGGCTGAAGGCTCTCTGCCCCGTGACAGCTTTACGCACTTACATGCAGAGAACAGCCGAATGGAGAAAAACAAATCAACTGTTCGTGTGGTTTGTAGCACCTGCTACCAGAAAGGCCCTATCAAAACAATGCCTCTCACACTGGGTGACTGAGGCCATTATAAGGGTGTACAGTAGCAAAGGTCAACAGGTGCCCTCTGGAGTGCACGTTCACTCTACTCGGGGCTTGGCCACTTCGTGGTCACTGTTCAAGGGTGTACCAGTTGCAGACATTTGTGCTACGGCGAACTGGAGCTCAATAAACACTTTTGCAAAGCATTACAGTTTGGATGTTACTGCATGTGATGTCACTCAGGCTGTCCTTTCTAACACACAGTAGAAAGTAGCCTTGAGATGCCTGCTGGTCAAGGGCAGACGTTCACACTAGCATGCATTTTTACAGAGCATTTCAAGGGTGTGAATGAATCACGTTCTCATAGCATATGTTGCACCGAGAGAACATGACTGAAAGGGAACTGAAAGTTATGCACCATAATTCATGCTCACTGAGGGAAGGGAACAAGGTGCAACATATCTGGCCCTTTCAATGCTGAAAGCTCGGTGAAGTGCATTTTCGAGAAAGATGGATGGGTGTCAGCAGCTTAAATACCCAGAGGGCGGGGCCTCTGACGCAACACTGACGCCCTTGCCGTAAAGGCGTGAATGTATTCCTTCAGGTAATTGCGCTTGGCGCAATTCCCATAGCATATGTTGCACCTCGTTCCCTTCCTTCAGGGAACAAGAGTTATGGTGCATAACTTTCAGGTTCACGTTCTCTACTGGGTCAAGGCTGGAAGTTGCAGACACTTGTTACTCAGACTTTTCAGGATTTTAGAGACTGATCGGGCCTTCAACACTCCACACAGATGTACAGGTCACAGCTTGGGGAACTTTCAGGGGATTGTGCTACTTCCTGGACGCATGTGACTGAGGTGAGACATTAACAGGTTCAGCAGCAAAGCCGCTGATACGAGTCAGTGGTCAAGAATGCTTAACCCAAAGCTGTAAGGTTAGTCTTGCAGTGGCAATAGGTTTTATCACCTGTTATTTCCTGGATCTCTTTTTCTACTTGACTTTCACTAAAATTGTTTCAGATCCAAACTTGTTGTTTATCTTTTGTCCAGATGTAAACAAAGATGAGACACAAAGGAGTAAATAGGCTAACAACGAATAACTGGAAACTAACAAGCGAGAGACTAGCACACACTCCACTGACAACAGCCCAGGTGCCAAGGTCATCCTGGCAGTCATCAGAAGGTTGCATGGCATTCACCAAAACCGTCTGGCATCTTCAGTTGATTAAACTGCTCTCAGTCAGTCCCAAAGACTTAACACACAGTTGTATTGTCACGTAAAACGCAGGTTTTTTTTATTCTGGGAAAAAATAAAATATTTTGACATATCAGAACATTTCAGTGATTTCCTAATAATGATTGCAAACAACAAGCAACATTATTCATGTTTCCGATATGTCCTAATCAAATAAACAGTTTTTAATAATTATGTCTTTGTTTTTTTTCCCAAAAAGATTAAAATAAATCAGTGAACATGCAGAAACCATCAGACATTATTCAGGTCAAAGGAACCATTAACCTCCTAAGACCTGGACTCTTGGATATGTGGATGCCAGACCCTAGGAGGTTAAAGAATCAAGTTCAGGACATGTTTTTTGTTTGTTTGTTTTTCCATTCAACCTTTATTTATACAGGCTAATCCCGTTGAAAGACTACCTCAGGTTCATAGCTCATGGTCAGGAGAGAGTGTCTTTCTGCCACAGGATGCTTTTAATTTAACCCTTAGAAAGTAATCATTAGGTGGACATCCACAGCTGAATAATTTTAGGTATCAAACCAACAGTTAATCAATCTTAGCCAACATAGAAATGGTTCATACTCTGCCCATCTGAGAGATTGAGATAAAATTTTGTATAGTAGTAGTTGAGAGTTGTCCTCAAGACATTCTCTGATTGTTGAATTTTGTGCAATATGTTTGCACTAAACTTGGGTGCCAAGATGGTGTAGTGGTTAGGGCGTTTGACTTGGGACCCGAAGGACGCGGGTTCGCGTCCCGGCCACTACACATCTTGGGGTGTCTATGAGTGCACACCTATTTCTCCAGCTCCCCGAGCGCCTTCTATGGCTGCTCACTGCACCGCCTGGTAGGTGGTTGGGTTAAATGCAGAGACGAATTTCGTCTGTGTATGGGAAACATACGCAGATGACAAGATTAGACAATTATTATTATTATTATTATTATTATTATAACAGTTGATATCAATTCTGCATGTATGTTTACAAAATATCTCAAGAATCACTGAATTATATTATTATTTATAATTGAAACTTTCAGAAATTAATCACTGGATGTACATCTATGACTGAATCACCCAAAAATAAAGATGGCCATCATAGCTAATCAACATAAGCTAACACTTAATGAGCTATAACTCACTGAGACATTGAGCAAAAATTCAACTGATACTTGGCCTGATTTTACTCTGAGCACTAAAAATTCTCACAAAATCTCACAATATAATGTCATTTAGAAGGTAAGTTTATAATTTCCCAACAGTCACTACAAATGGTTTTCGGTTAAATATGTGACATGAAGCCCTGGCAGAGGGTGATGTGGATTCATTCAATTCATGCTTGGTCTTTAATGAAACACATTTTGCTCTGTAAACTATTATTTCAACTGGACAGAAACATTTCTATTGATTCCTTATCCCGGATGTCCTTCCAACTCTCCTCTATTGATAGTACCAAAAAGTAAAATTGTTTTCCTTCTCTCTCCTTTAGCTTAGGGCAAGTTATCCATTTCAGTGGAATATCTAAAACAAATGTTTTCAATGCATTTTAATCAATTCATAATTAAGAATGTTTAATTATTACTTGTAGGAAGGAACTAGATAAGTTCAGGTTTAAAAAATAAATAACAACTGCTTGTGATATTTGCTAAGAAAGCGTGTTCACCGTCCATGCATTATTAATTTTAATTCATGCTAACAGTTTCTTGAATGCATCTGACTTAAAGGGATGAGTCCAGCAAATGGACTTGCACTCCAAATGTCACGTCTGCAGGCTGTTCCATTTGTTTTGAATGCACTCCAACTGAAAAGCAATTTAAGAGCCCCAACCATTAGAAAGAGTCCTTACCACTGAAGTGCAAACTGAACCTTAATTAGGAAAATGATAATTGCTCAGTGTGTGTGCTCATTTTCACTTCACAACTGCACAACTATTCTTCGCTTATACCACTCCCCATTGACAATTTATACACTTCAGCTTGTCTGCATGCAAAATGTCAACACGCCAGAGATTAGATTAAAGCTGGCGTCTGAAAAGAAGACACATCTATCACATCGCAACTGACATAAGATTAACTGTTTGACATTTCTACCTGATGAATCTTCACTACAAGATTTGCTCAGGAAAAACCTTCCACAAACAATCTATGATGGAGAAAATAATTAAGTGAACTATCTGTTGTGAATCTAGGTTTTTGACGTTCTTTCTTGAGCAACTTTTGAAGGTTGCATGCTTGCATTGACTGTGTTTGTGCCTGAATTCAGAGCCTGTTGTGAAAATAACCTTTTAGGCCTCGTCTACACTACTCCATATTAAGAAAAGAGACAGATACATTTCATACTTCTTGCTCACATACAAACAGAACTTTGTTGAAAATAATCAAATATTTTATGAACAATGTATAAAGCACAAATTCAATTTAGCCTTTTTTGTGTGCACCCACAATTACATTGTGCCATGCAAAGAAAAGGAAAGTGGAACCAGATTTGCTTCGTCTTACACACGTTTTCTTGAGCAGTTTGATCATGAACTGAGATGTTAGTACCATAACTAAAGAAAACAATAAAAGGTATATATATATATATATATATATAT
>JBBPBX010003741.1:39509-63509 GCA_038048925.1 Garcialebias charrua
TCGACATACGAGGTTCCGGACTTACGAGCTGACTAACGAACAGTAAAGTTGTACAGAACATACAGAAAATACAGCACTGGTATGTGTTTTTAGATGAAAGTGTGTTAGCTAACAATTTGTAAACAAGTTTCTGAGCATGTTTATGAACTAGTATGAACATTTGTGATGAAAAACGAGTGTTCATAGCTAGCATATATTTTCCGACTTACGACCGGAAATCCGGACTTACGAGCGACACGTGTTTCGTGTTCCGACGTACGAGATTTCGTCTTACAAGCACCTCGTACGAACGGAACTCGCTCGTAAGTCGGGGATCACCTGTATATGTATATATAAGAGTGTGGGCAGGGTTTTTATATATATATATTCTTGCAATATGGCAAAGTAGCAAGGGACCACTGTAATTACTACTGTAATTGCTTAAGAACATTTTTAAGACTGAATTTGTTTAAAGATGGCGTCAACCCACTTTGGTCTTGATCGAGCTGAGTTTGCTCATCAATCTGGTCAGAATTAAACCGTTTTTGTAAACGGAAAACTTTTAAAGAGCCATATGCAACAGAATAATTATGATATTAATAGTTTATAATTTAAAAAGATCTGAGCAATTGCTTTAAAGATTTGCATTTTGAAGAATGACTGTGACAATTTTTTAAATTATCACATCATACATTTTGGTAAATTCGAGTTGGATTTAAAAAACAATTCAATCTTTTTGATGTAATATATTTTTATAATAACCATGAAAAGATCAGAAACACTAAGTGTTTATGGAATCTTTGCTGGCTCTGCTCAACTTACACATTATTAAAATGTATTTCAGGGTAACAATGTTCGAAAAGGACAATTTAATGAATGCAGAGAACTTGGGGATTGTGTTTGGCCCGACTCTCATGCAGCCCCCGGAGCAGAACGCCTTGACCACCCTCAACGACATGAGGCAACAGAAACTGGTGGTCCAGCTCATGATCGAGCACGAAGACGTCTTATTCTGACGACAAGTCTCGTGAGAGAAGTGACAATTATTTATTCTGTGGAAGAGGACATTTAAGCCACGTCTTTTGAAGTGAAGACTCCAAAAAGTTTGTGATGAAGCTGAACTGGGAACGTTACGTTTTAGCATGACCGTTTTCATTGAAGTTGGTTTGACTTTGTCTTGTTGCTGTACGTCGTTGCAATCTCAGCCATTGTCGTTGATTTTATAGGAAAGACTGGTGTAATTTTAGCTCTCAGTAGTTGGAGGACTGTAACTACCTGGTGTAGATGCAGTCAGGATGGCAGTCAGCGAAGGCCTGGTGCTGTGTGAAATAAAAACTCCACATTATTGTGGGATTAAAAGTTGAACGATTCAATCTGCATCCTTTTACTGTAGATAAAACATGACTGTATAATGAACAATTCTTACTGTGTGTATTTAAATAAAGAGAAATTAGTCAAATTAAGCACTTTTTTTGCATTAAATGTAAATACTTTTTGTATAAATGTTTCTTTTTGTTGTTTTTGTTTGGTATTTTTCCCTATTTCACATTAATATATGTCCTTAAGAATGTTCAGTGAGCAAAACAGTTTGCTGGATCGATCATTTTCTGCAAAGAACACGCTCAAATCAATGATTATGTCTAACTTAAACTGCAACACAAGGTACCAACTTTTCTGCACAAGTTTGTTTGGCAGTGCTGCAATATTTCCATGTGCACGCTGCAATCTGGGATACATTCATGTGAGAAGGACAAGCGTCAAATTCGAAGACATTTTCATCCATTCAGTCCAGTACCTCTGCAAAACGCTACCAGTCAGTTGACAAAACATGAGCTGCCTGTGCTGAGCATGCTCTTTTCCAACTTGATTTATTGTGATTCTTGAATACTTTCTACAGATCCGTTTGATCCAAATGTATTTTTGCGAAAGCTGCAATGTAAATTATGAAATGATGTTTTATTAAAAGATAACTTACCTTGAGTTTAATACTGGTTGTTGTTGTTTTTTTCAATAGAAATCCTCATTGCTGATATTCAGCAATAGAGTACATCAAATAGCTGGGTTTTTATCTTTGTAAGTGACAGAGAAATGTTTAATATTTGCTATATCCTTATCGTATTCCCCTGCTGGTCCAGTTCTGTGTGCAGCAGGGTAAACTGCAGAATTTAGAGAAGAAACAACACAGTGGTGCTATTTGTAACAAGCCCAGTAACATCCTGTCCTGCTACTTTAAAGCTCTGCTTTTGTTTAAAATATATTTGTCATTCCTGAGAGTGTTGCTCTTACATGCCAGCTAACATGAGACTGCTTTTTTTAAGACATAAAGCTACAAAACCTGCCTCCATATGGTAGAGCACCTGCGATATTAGCTTTATAATGCTTTGATTGCACCCCGTTCTACTCAGTTGCATCATCAGGCCACTCCTGGAGTTGATTTAGCTTCTAAAACTTGGATTTTCAGGACATTATGCTTGACTAATGGTCTGTGAAATCTTGCATTACTTGGAATTATGTGGTTAAAAGATAAAAAGGAAGACTGGAAGGCTGACAATGTTTCAGTGACTTCTTTGATATTTAAGAGAGCCTGCTTCTTGTTACAGATTTCATCCAGTCCACCGACTGAGCCCGGGGCCATAAGAAGTATCTTACTTTAAATGTTACATAGCTATATAAATGGCCGCATTACTCACGATTTGCTGTCATTTTACTAGTGTTCTGATTCTGATATTTGGGACTGCTTTGAGCACCTATCACGTATGCAATAAGTAAAATATACGAAAGGGATGAAGTTGATATTAGCCAATAAAGTGTTGTAAAAATGGATTTACGTGAAAGGTTTATTTTTAAAACTTTACCTCAAAAACACTTAAATATTTTCATTGTTATAACTCAGTCTGGTGAACAAAACCGATAGCTGATAAGATAAAGGTAGCATGACAGTAATATTGAATATAAATATTACTGAGGGGAAACCTGCACAATGTGAACAAAATTTTAGCTGACCACAGCACCCAGTACAGCAATGTCCTTATAATATAGTGTTGATGACAAGTAATGCAATACGTGACTATACTCTCAATTTGTATAAAATAGGTCAGTCGTGTTCTGAGAAGAACCATCAGTAATGCATTTTTGCAGTTTGGGAGGATTTATAAGATGAAAGCTTGGCTGAAATATAAAGGACCTGAGCGCCCTCTAGTGGCTGATGCATACAGGCGCACAAACAACTTAAAAGTCATGCACACAAATTAACTGTGAAATGCACTAGGAAACATTAACACACAGTTATCTCCAAAATATTTCATCAGCTAAAGAAAGTATACCATATTTTTTGGAGTATAGGTCGCACCTTTTTATCCTTTTTTCATGACCTGCGACCTAGTCAGGTGCGACCTATAAATGGCTTTTTATAAAATAAGCTGATTTGTAATCATTTATTAACTAAAATTAAACTGAGACACACTCTTACAATAATGTCAGCTAACAAATATATATTTTTAGGTGTTTATCCTGCTAAAATTATTCATTTATTAAAGAAAAGTTCAGCTCAGACACATATTTGCTATAATTTTTTATCAAACAATTAATTGTTTTTAAGTGTTAATCTTCTTAAAAGCCTTGCTGTGCGCTCCTGTGGAAGAGACATTTGCAGCAGAGCTAAACACGGTCCACATTTTGACGTAGGTGCGACCTATACTCAGGTGCAACCTAACCTATATATGGATTTTTTCCAATTCTTTGGCAATAATTGGATGGTGCGACCTATACAGTACTCCGAAAAATACGGTATATATAAAAAAAATCATCTGGCTGTGTGAAATGGAAATATCAATAAATTATATACATAACTACAAAACAAATAAAACCTTTAAGAAATTTCAAAGTTTACAAAAAGTAAAAAATAAATTAAAAAAAGACAACACTGTTCATGTACAGTATAGAGTTAAGAAAATACATGAAATTTCAATACTGCAGTTTTTTCGTTTTGTGCAACAGTTTCATAAGTGACCTTTCAAAAAAAACAAAGAGAGAGAGATAAATATATATGAGTCCTTCAGAACTCATCGTGCAGGTAGGTGAACTCTCTGGCAGATATAAAACCATCCTTATCTTCATCTTCATTTTTGAAGATGTCCTCCACCATCACTTCATGTTCCGTGTCGTTAGGGAAGTAGCCGTGTTTTTCAAACTCCTTCTTCAAGAACTCTTTCACCTAAAATTTACAATGACATTCTCTTCATTAATATCACATCATTTAAACGCTGTGTAACACAAACACACAGAAAACAAACAACAACACACCTCTAGTCTGGAGAGTTTCCAGTCATCATCGAGGTCCATATCCCTGAAAGATTCATGTGACCGGGGACCATTTCGGATCTCCATGAGCTCCATGTCAAAAATCAAAGTACTGCTTGGAGGAATCTTACCTGTAATCATAGAAATGTGTTAAAATAATGATGAAATGGAAAAAACATGTTTTTTTAAGATAATCATTCACGGATTCAAGGTTCTTTATTGTCATTCACACGCCGAACAACAGCAGCAAGAACATGAGTGTGTGTGAGCAGATGAGTACGAAAGCAGCGTGAAATAGATCAGCAGCATGAGATCAGCAGCATGGATAATACTGAGCGTTACCTTGTCCTTCCTTGCCGTATGCAAGTGATGGAGGGACGGTCAGCTTCCTGCGCTCTCCTGCACACATGTCCTGCAGACCTTTGTCCCAACCTTTGAGCACCTCTTTGAGCCCAAGAGTGAACCAAAGAGGGTTTTTATCTCCATGCGTGCGGCTGCCAAAGGTTGAAAACTCAATCTCAGTTTTAAAATCAAGAAATCAGAAACATAACCCCATAAAATATAGTGAAATAATTGTCTGCCACGTAAAAAAAAATGTGAATATTGGCTCCAGAGCTATTTGTGACACAATTACCATAGACTTGCTGCTGTAATTCACATAACCCAAAGTCAAAGTCAACTTTATTGTCAAAACTGCAATATGTACAGGACATGCACAGGATTGAAATGGCATTTCTCTCAGTCCCTCGGTGCAACAGTAACCATTTAAACACTAAAACATTTAATAAACATAAGCATAAAATGAAATAATAAAAGTGTAATACTGTCCTGAGTTTTTGCATAGTAGTATAAAAGTGTAAAAAGTATATCTATAAAATAAAATGAAAGTTCTGGCATTGACATTTGTAATAGAGTGACAAAGCAGCATATGAAGTTTATGTACACAGTATATGTATGAGGTAGTTGATATTGGTATAGAGGTAAAGTGGCATATGCAATAAGGCTAGTAAAAATAATATATATATCAGCAGTAGTGTAGATATAAAAAGTAGTGTAAATGTAAACAGTAGTAATAAATGTAAACAGTAGTAATAATGTAAACAGTAAATGTAAACAGTAGTATGACTATAGGCAGTAATGTAATACAAACATTAGTGCAAATATGAGAAGTAGTGCAAACTGAATGAGCACATTTACAAACCCATTTACAAATACAGTATGAATTTTTTTTCTAAACACAGTTCTGAATACAGTAATTAATATATTATTACTGGTAATTACCTGGAATGAAACATTGTGCCATTACTCTCCAGGAATCCCTCGTAATGAACAAGAAGCATGTCTCCATGCTTTGTTTTGCGTGAACACAGGAAAGGTTTGTGCATCACCTCGATTTTCACGTCGGGTTCGGGAAGTTTCCCCCCAGTGACAAAAACAAACACTGAAGGTAATATCGATAAAACAGACAACAGCATCATGTTGCTGACGCTAATAGATTTTCTCATTGGGAAAACGAGGAATTTATATAAATTCTTCCACTAACGTCAAAAGCCTAAACCATTTTTGTGAGAGCTCCTTACGTGGCAGCGCAACTTCTACAACTACTGTACGGCCAGCCCACCTCCCGCTACGATTGGTTACACGCTTTAAAGATTAAACGTAATCTATGTATACCCTTTTCTTATTGGCTTATTTTTGTGTCAATCATCCAAATCCACACCCAAAATCCCTTTGACGTAAACAAAAGGAACGACGTCTACTCTGATTGGTTGGAGCTTTATTCACAAAACCCTACGTACTTTTCTTCACGTAGTCCAAATACAAACAAGTACGTTGCTCCGCAAAAAATCACTCTGGCCCGATGGAGTCGCTGCAATCAGCTGTGCTTGTGCCACACAACTCGTTAGGATAAACAAGTAATGAAATATAAAAAACACTTATTTAAACAATGGAAGGCGTGCTGTATAAATGGACAAATTACATAAGTGGTAAGTTTATTTTTTTTCTGTTGTGTTATTTGCGACGCAACGGCTGTCTTGAACTGAGTTTTGTGACATGCTAACGTTAGCTAACTGTCAGCTTTTTGTCTGTCAGACTTTATTCGTCACTTTAAAACTAACGGAATTCGTTTTCGTCTTGCTATATGAGTTGCTTACTAAAAAGTTCATTTTATGTATATATATATTTACTGGTGGTGCTTGTCATTTTAGCTAGTTTACACAATCGGTCATAATCTGATTTAACAACTGATTAATGAGGCTAAGTGTAACTAAGCTAACTAAGTTTTCAAGGCCAAATAATATGGAAGCAGGAATGGCTCATATTTAAAATTAAAATGGATTAATAGAAATGCTTTTTAGTTTCAAAATAAAGCTGCATGTTTTGATTCATAAATAAAAATTTAAATGAATAATCCAAACTGCATTTCTTCTTCAAGACTGCTCAATTTGTAAATTCAATTGCAAAATAAAACAACGTTTAACATTTAATTTTCAAAATATGTCCTAGTAAAAAGTGACCAAAATTCATTTTGAAATGTCAATTTTGAAAATTAAAATGAAATGGCAGAAATGCTTTTTCATTTCAAAGTCAAGCTGCATGTTTTGACTCATAAATAAAATAAAAAATAAATCATTTTCATTTTCTACATCTAGACTGCTCATTGTGTAAATTAATTAAAATGATAAATAAAATAACGTTTAACATTTAATTTTCAAAACATGTCCCAGTAAAAAGTGACCAAAAATCATTTTGAAATGTCAAATTTGAAAATTAAAATGTATTAGCAGAAATGCTTTTTCATTTCAAAGTCAAGCTGCATGTTTTGACTCATAAATAAAATTAAAAATAAATCATTTTCATTTTCTTCTTCAAGACTGTTCATTCTGTAACACGGCTACAGAGGAAACTGCTTTTTCGTTTTCACCCCCACCCCTGCAAAAAGTGTTGCAAAAAATCCATCTGACTTGGCAAATCCAAGTGGCGCAGGAGAGTGACGTCAGTGCTGCTTCACACAAGTTTGGATTATTCATTTTAAATTTTATTTATGAGTCAAAACATGCAGCTTTATTTTGGAACTAAAAATTATTTCTGTTAATCCATTTTAATTTTAAATATGAGCCATTCCTGCTTCCATAAAATAACACTTAAGTTGTGTTCATTTCTACTGAGTGATTCAAGTATTAAAAATAGCTTTAAACAACAACATTTAGCAACCTTGTTCTGTCCTTTTTTTTTTTCAGGCTGGCAGCCTCGCTGGTTTGTGCTTGATGGAGGTACTTTGTCTTACTATGACTCTCAAGAAGACGCGTGGAAAGGTTGTAAAGGCAGCATTAAAATTTCAGTATGTGAAATCCAAGGTGAGGAGACCCTTTGCTCTGAGCTTTGTTTAAATGCCATGTTTGTTTTTTGTTTTGGATGTGGTGAATTGTTGAGAAGCATCACATTTTGTTTGCTGATGTGTTTTTAGTTCATTCCTCTGACTCGACAAGAGTTGACCTGACTATACCAGGAGAGCAGTACTTTTACCTGAAAGCCATCAATGCAGCAGAGAGGCAGAAATGGTTGGTGGCACTGGGAACAGCTAAAGCCTGCCTTACTGATAACAGGACCAAGAGGGAAAAAGGTATGCAAATGCTGCGGTACAACGTTTGCATGTACATGTACAGCTTTGAGGTTTTTCTTCCCACGACTGCAAATCCAGAAGATTTTGTTCACTGTTTGTTGACAGTTTCCCACTGTTCTGAAGATAGGATATAATTATGAGATAAAAGTGAAGGTCAGCACAGTGCTGTGCTAAAATTTCAAAGCACTTTTGTTTGTCATATTTATCCTAGAATGAGTCTGATTTTTATTTTTTGTGGTCTTGAGTATTGCTTACATTTCTAAAGGTTCATTTTTGAATTTGGGTGATTTTTGTTTATTTAATCTTATTATTATTTTTACAAATTTTTATTTGATTCTTTGTTATACTATTGACGGCAAATCAAAGTAATCCAAGAATTAAATATGTCTCATACTCTCAAGAATAAACTAGAGTTTGTGTCTACGTATAACAAAAAAACATAGGATAGACAGCGGTGGACACAAGTGGATTCCTGTTGTCCAAGACAACCTATGTTCATCTTTAACCAGATCATGCCCTGAGGTTGTCCAGTGGACAACCAAGTGAAATAGACACAGAATAAAGTTCTCATTGCTGATGGTATGTAATCATTAAACGTGTTTGCATGTTACCAATTCACTGCAGCTGGGGGAAATACTAGAAATGATACATCATTACCCCCACATCATCCTCCCACACCATCCAGCAGAATGTCATTGGTCTTGAGAATAAATGGTGCAGGTTAAAGTCTTACAACTTCAACAGTTAATTACAGAATACTGTACTGTGCACTTTTACTAAGGTTATGTACACAGTACAGTATACTCCTCTTTACGTGAAAACCTTTGGGACGTGACTTGCAGGAAAAAACTCAAATGTGTAGTATTGGGTGGGGGGTGCTTGGGTAAATCTCTAGGTATAGAAAAAAATGTAAGTCAAAAGATTTTTTCTGCTTTAATCCTTTAGCTTTAAGTACACTACGAGTGCCTTTCTTTCAACGTCTGATGACAAGGAAGAGGATGGGGAGAACAAGGAAATTCCACTTGAGCAGCTCCAGAAAGTATTCCACTCAGTAGCTTGGAAATTCCAAGCAGTCCACAAGATGGCTGCCTGAAAACATTTGAATACAGTAAACTTTGTATATTGTTCAATATCATGTTAAATTACTGTAGATTTATCTTGAGATTTTTTGCCTTTTTATTGTAAAGGTTGCAGACAACCAAAGATTTTGGTGGCCAACCAGATTCTGTAAAGAGGTTGTCCTCTGGACAACCTGGACAATTTCCTAATAGAATACATTTGGGGCAGCTGTAGCACAGTGGTAGGACAGCTGACTTGGGATAAAAAATTCACAGGTTTATCCCCACCATGCCCATATGTTGTAGTGTCCTTGAGCAAGACACCTATTCCCTTACTGCTGCCCGGGCACTTAAATAGCTGTTTGCTGCTCCACTTGGGTTTATGTCAAGAGTGATGGGTTAAATGCAGTGTTGACGATTTATAGCGCTTTGATTTCAAAACTGAATTTTTAGGCACTTAATGACTTGTACATGAAAGTAAAAAAACAAATGGTTTTGGAGCATGCTGAAAAATAAAGCCAAGATAAAAATCCAAGAAAGTTAAGTCAGGTCCTCTGGGCGGTTTCTTTTTGTTGAAACGTTTCATTTTTCATCCAGAAGGCTTCATCAGTCCTAGGACCTGCAACAAACTCAGTGTTATAAATATAAATCAGGATATTTTGAACCACTTTGGCCACGACTGCCTCCAACGAGTCGGCGGGGGAGAGGGCAGACTCCAGAAACCATCTAAGCACCATCAAACTGGTTGACCTACTATGTGAAGGTGCTATTTACAGTATAAGACTGAGTTTGTTGCAGCTCCTCGGACTAAATAAGTCATTTGGATGAAAGACAAAACGTTTAAAAAAAAGAAACTGTCCAGAGGACCTGACTTAACGTTGTTGGATTTTTCTACCTGGATTATTGAGCATGAACCAAGATAAAATTAAGGAACCCCTCTTGAGGTTGTTGTTAATTTACAGGAATTATGTTTTCAAGGTCTTCCACTTCTCTTTCCATCCTTTATTTGTCCACTTTTAGTCAGAACTTTTGGGGCACAGTGCACATGTTTGAATAGGCAATATTTTTGATAATTGTGTGAATGCTTATGAAGAATTTACACTGCATTTTTGCAGGAAATGCAATTTCTCTAATAGTTCTTGGGAATCGTTTTATTAAAGCAAAATACTTTTTAATGCCTGTCAAACCATTACAATATCTTAACATTTGTTTAATACTTGAAATAAAAGATTATGAAGAAATAAATGGAGAGATGAATGAATAAAACTCAAAACAATTTTATTCCACTTTCATATATTCTTCAAAGTCTAGCTTCTTGGAAGTAGAAAAAGTAGAAAAATAAGGGTGCCTTGGATTTCTTTCACAGTTATGAACATTTATATGCAAGAAAAGTACATGATCCGATATTTTAGGTAAGCATGTGTAAAGGCCTCAGCTACTTTTATCACATTGAGATTAGCGATTATGAAGGCTCTTATGTTGGTTTCAGTACACCAACAGATAAAGGTGTCTCAAACATAAACATTACAAAAATGCTGAAATAGCTACCTCCACATGACGTGCCTAAATGTTGTGGCAACATCAGAGAAACCCTGACTTCTTAAAATTTACTGTCTGTTTTATAATAGAGCTTCAGGAAAACACAGAGGCCCTAAAAACTAAGATGTCAGAGCTCCGGTTGTACTGTGACCTTCTCCTCCAGCAAGTAAACAAGATCAAGGAGAGTGATGAACTAGGAGAAACGGTAGAGGTAAGATTTGGTTGAGCTGGTGAAATTGAAGAAGCTTCTGATTGTGTGAAATAGCAGTAAAAAGTAGCGCAAATGCAATTAGCTAAAGTTAACATATTTTATAAGGAGAACAAGCAGCACATGTCACAAGTATATTTGAAAATTTGGCTGAGTAGATTTGATTTGATAATGTTTTCAGTAGTGTTGTGTTGAAGTGGTTTTAACTCAAATCTGCCTCTATCTTTTCAGACTGGAACAGACACTGGGAACCTGGTGAGGTCAACATGCACTACTTTCCTTAAGACTCTAGAGGAATGCATGCAGATAGCAAACCATACTTTTAATACAGACATAACAACTCGCAGTCCACCAGGAACTCCGCCAGTGGCAGCCATTAAACCCCAGAAGGTACATTTCTGACTCCCACCTTCTGTCTTGTCATTACAACACGAGGCTGGTACAACCAGCCCTGCCATGTCTTCAGTGATAAAAACAAAAAATTAACGTCAAAATATTTGCTTTCCCCAACAGATTAAAACTGCCAGTCATTCAAAGCAGATTCTTGAAGAGAAGTATGTGGATTTTTACATTGTTTATGCAGTAATGTGTATCATGAACTGTCAAACGGTGCTTAGTACTGTACTTGCTTCTGACCTTCATCCTTTGAGGTCAAGTATCTGGTGATACCAGTTCTTGACATACGTAAATGTTTGTCCTTTTTCCCATTACCTCTAACCCTCACTTGAGCATGCTGAATAAACTAATTTAATTTAGCTAAGTGTTTAAATGTTTGGTGTCTAAATTTGGTAATATTAAGTTATTTCACTGCCACCTTTAATTTAACATTTATTGCTCCCTAGAAACATTCATTAACAACATTTTAAGTAGCCGTTAGACAGTCCTTATATATTTATCCATAGATTTGTTGTCTGTTATGTAAATGATAATGGACTGTACTTATCTAGCACCTTTCTATCTAATCAAGCTACTTGGAAGTGTTTTAAAACATAACCTGTGTCCTCATTTACCAATTTGTGCATACGTACGTACAGAACTCTACTACTTTGCTACAAAGCTAATCAAATCATTTTATAGAGACTAATCTGTCCTTTAGATCACATTTATAAACCGATGGGACACATCAGAGGCAATGGGGGTGTTCAGTGTCTTGCCCAGGGACACTTCAGCATGTTACTAGAAAGTGGTGGAATCGAATCCCCCACTCCTAATTAGAGGACGACTGCTCTAACCACTCAGCCACAGCTGCCATGATCTCTATGTGGGATTAGGGCAACAGTATTACAAAATGACTAATGGGCACATTCCCATTTGTAGTAACGTATATGAATTTGTGTTTGGTGATCTTAGTAAAGGCTGATGAAAACATAAGAAAAATCTTGATCGTGACCCTATAATGTTTATAACTGGATCACCACACCCCATTACAACATTCAATTTAATGCATCCTTGTAAGAGTAGCTATTGAACTGAATACTGTAATCCTATATTAAGCCCCAAGAAGAAATTACATTAAAAATGAACAAATGCATGTTAAAATCAGTTGATAAATTGTTTAAACATTAGAAGTGTAACAGAGAGATTAAGGGGTTGGTACATCTTCAGAAACAATAAATGCATTGAAGTATTGCACTTGTTGGCTGTCAACAACTTTGTGAAATGAAGTGGCTACTAAAGTAACATGTGCGCATTATTGGTAGAAAATACGGACAAAAAACTGACAAAAAACTGTCAGCTAATAGTTTAGTGTCTGGAATGGCTTAACAGTGATATACCCTGTTTATCCAGAACATCATCTGTTCTGACTGTCACTATGTAGGAGCTTACATACTTACATACTCTTCCCATTCTTGCCTTGTCCTTTTCAAATCTTTAAATTATTACACGTTCTTCAACTTGTCAGAAATTTGGGCGTCATAATCACAGCTTTTCTTTAAAATCTCCCTCATAACACATCTCTCCTTCTGTTCTGTTTATCCAGTTTATCAAATGTTATAAAGTAAAAAAAGTACAGGCAGCAGTCTCTCATACAGCACAACATCCAAACCAGTTGCTTGCGATGTATCTCAGGGGTCAGTATTTGGCCCTAAACTGTTTATTTTATACATTAATGACATTTACAATGTTTCCATAGTGTTAAAAATGCTACTATTCGCTGATGATGTATGATAAGTGTTTATTTTGTTTTGGAGATAGTTGGCAGAATTTACTTGAAATGGTGACTGAAATCAATAAATTAAAGATTTGGTTTGATAGAAAATCTTTTAAAAAAAAACGTCTAAATAAATAAATAAATCAGAGAATGGAGATCAGTGCAGCATGCTGCAATTACTGTCCTCTTGATAGAGTTAAATATAGAACGTTCTTGATTGTACCCATAATTTTTCAGTAAGTTGTTCTTAATTTACAAGTGTTTTTTTTCCCTAAAGGCATTGTTTCCAAAATATTCACAAAATATAGAAGTACCTCAGTTGTTACAGCCAGGGTAAAAGGAACAGGTTAAACTTCAGTGTCATGCTACAGACATGGCCTGGTTTGAGCAGGTCATGAGTTTTGTTAAATACCATATTTGCTAACTTGATGATAATCAAATTTACATAAACACTTTAAAACATTTCTCTGCCGCCTTTCATTGGGACTACTTGAGAGTGGTCAGCCACATTTCCGTTTCCATTTTAATCTGAATTTATTTTTCTTTCTTTCTTTCTTTTTTCCCCTAGATGGAAAGATTTGTCTGAAACCTCAGGAAAAGCACTTGTACATGACAACCAGAGCCTCGACTCTGGAGCAGCGGGACCAGATGAGCCAGACGGATCAGAAAACCATCTTTCCCTATCAGGTCAATCAGGTTTGCCAACAAATTTACACCACACACCATTTTGACACAAAAATATACATATATAAATAATGTTCAGTCATTTTCCCAAGCAGTTGAAAAAGTCATTTACACAAGATTCTTGTGTAGTCTAGGTTTTACTTTAATTTGACAAATGTTCATCAGTGTGGGGCAAAATACAGATAAAGCTTTTATCTATCTTATCTTTTTTTTTCTTTCTCTCACCTCTGATAAAAGAATAAAATAACTAATTACAAGATTTAAAGTTTTGTCCAAAACTTGTTCAAATGTTGATGTCTTTAAACCAAAAGTAAATCAATCAAATCAGCTCTAAATGGCTCCTAACGTCAATAGCACAAACATAATTTGAGTGCATGTTTAAAGTATATGAGACATTTGTTTACCAAGGTGTGGTTCAACTTTTCCATTTGTTCTTTAAATGGTGGAATATCATTTGAGTCAGCATTTTTCAGCAGTGTTTAAATTTCAATAATTTTTTTTAACTTGCAATATTGTGCCCTAGAAACGTCATGTGGTACAATAAAGATGGTATAGGAGAGTTGGATTTGCTGAAATGGACCATAATGCACTGCATCCTGAACCAACCGAACAATATTTTAAAGTCTGCAGCTCATTATTGGGATTTTAAGACTCAATGAAAATGTTTAAACACAATATTTAGATGTCTGAAATGTAAGCTCTCGTCTTGGCTTGAGAAATTATTAGAAAAATGGAACCATATTTGTAGACAGTATAAATAAAGGTTGAATGTATAATACTGTATATACAGTATTTGGAATTTTTATGATCAAACAAAAGTTCAGTATTTAGTAAAGCACTGCATAAAAAGTGTGTCCATTTCTTTTTTCTTTCATGTCAGCGGTAATTAAACAGATAATGTAATTACATTTCTCAGCAAAAAAAAAAACAGCAAATAATTCTGCCCACAATCTCAGATTAATTTTTGTATTCTGGTGTATCCTCCTGCCAAAGTTAATTCATGTGATACCCGATTGTGAATCCATAGGGCATAGTTGTAACGAAATGTAAAAACATCCATAATCATTATTTAGTCATCTATTTACTTACTGATCATAATGTAGTAGTGAGTGAGCGAATAAGTAAAGATTTCAAACGTCTCAAGCTAAGATTAAAACCATATTAGCAAATTTTGTATTAAATGTTAGTCCTTCGCTAACTAATAACCTGTTTTATCCTCTTATGGTCACAAAACAATTGAGGGGTTTTGAGAAGATCTGCAGAAATCAAATTTACTTCAAAGTGATTGACACATGTTAATCCCCATTGTGTCATGTATGTAAGAAATCAAGACGGTAGACATAAATGAACACCAAAACCTAGGGCTAGGTCAAGGCTCTGCAACCTTTGCGATAAAAAAAGTCATTTTTGCCACTTTGTTTACTAATTATGATGTCCCGAGCCGCAAAACCTGCTACAACTGTGTACTGTCAACTGGTGATCCATGGACCACTGCAAGTTTGTTGGAGATGGCTTTTCCAGTTTGTGGGGGTGATATTATAAAATGAAAAATGTCTAACTACCCGGTATTATTAACATTTATTGAAAACATTTTATGAAAAAGACAGTATAAAATTAGACCAGTTTGTTGGATCACCAATCACATTTTTTTAAAGAAAAATAAATACAAGTACTTTTGTTTACTTTGACTTTGTTTTTTGTGTTTTATTCTTATTTTAATCAAAGTTACTCACCATATTCCTTCTCAGCAGCTTGTCTTAAAGATATTCCTAAACATTCTGGTGGTTTTGAGAGAAAGTTCACGCTGTGAGACTGAAGGTTGACTTAAAGGGGACCAAAGATGCCAAATTCACTTTTTAATGTTTTTTTTACTCAACTTTGGTTATGTACTTCTTTAAAAAAACAGTCCTAGGGCCAAAAAAATGCACCAGTGGTTTATTTACTCTTAAGTATATTTATTTTTCAGTGATACAGTATAAATGTCTCGTTTTCAAATCCTGGCGCTTGTGATGTCACAAGCTTTAGAACAACCCACCCCAACCTGAGTCCAGCCCCTCACCTAGCAACCCCTGGTGAGGCTCCACCCACTTCAGTATAAAAGACGTCACGGTTGTTTTTCCTGAGTTCATCTCAGAGTTCGATGTTTCGTTGTTTTTAAAATGCAGTACCGCTAATAACTAATTATCTATCAGTAAAAATGAAAAAACTTATTTACGGGCTCTTAAATCAACCGGACGACTGCTCACGGACCATATCCGTTCAACACCGGATGTGGTCCGTCAAAAAAAGCGGTCCCCACTAGAGAGAGCGTGTATAGCAGTTAGCAGCCAGTGTGTTACTCTGCAGCCTTATTGCTTGTTTTCGAAGAGTCAGACGAAGAGTTTTTAACATGGAGGGTGAACTTATGGATGTTTCTCAGCGGCCTACGCGACGCGTCAGCGCCTCATTTGCCCTGCCCAAAATGGCGTCTGCCTCTGGGTCTGACTCAGGGTCCCCTTTGGAGGGCGGAGTTAATGTAAACAGATTTTTGAAGGGCGTGGCCTTATCATAAACAGCTCTGTTCAGAACGGAAGTCAGAAAAGGCACAACTAGAAAGGGGATATTTTATTATCTAAGAATTATTTTGTGCATTAAATTGAATGAACATGGTCTGGATAGCCCACAGACATACCATAAAAATTTATAAAACCAATATTTGGTCCCCTTTAAAGTGGCTAACAAACTACTAGCATGATGTAGTCCACATGTCTTACATATATTTGTACTATCCTTCACATATTTGAAAACAACAGGAAATAAGCTACAACTAGCCATTTTCATTGTTGGCAAATAATTTAAATAAAATTCGGTTTTATTTTAGTTTTGGTCAAAGCCTGAAAGAGATGCTGCAGAGGGAACAAAGAGCCACATGTTGACCCAGAGCCGCAGGTTGTAGACCCCTGTTCTAGGTGATAAAGAAAACGATGTTCGTTAGGAATATGTTATTTATTTACAAGTGCAACTGACTGGTTAATTTTTTTTAAATAATCATTTTCAGCTCAAATATATATATATTTTTTTGTTTCTTGCAGATTTTGAATCCTTTAAAAGATCAAATCACAAGGAGCAAGTCAACCCTGATACTCACACTACCCATAATGCCTCTGAGATTGAACACTTTGACCAACCAGCAGAGGGAGATGAGGAGGTTGAAGCTGGTGATCAAATGAAGAAGAAACCACAGCTGCACTACCTGGACCAACGTAAAGATGCTGACAGCAGAAGCAGAGAAGGGGATGCTGTCCAGCTCGAGCTCCAAGAGAAAGAAATCTTAAATCAAGAAGAGAGCGACAAAGGAGAAAAGACTCCCATGGATTCAGCCGAGTCCGATTCAGACACAGAGCAGGTGGAAACTTTCTTCAGCACAATGAGCCACAGGTATGAAAATGGCACTCAGGAAAGTCACACCTCTTAGGATACTTAAAGTACCACAAGCTTTGTGTGGGCTCACCAGCGATATTTCCATTTAGCAGTATTAAACCAATTTAAAGCTGCACTATGTAACTTTGTAGTGCAGTCTGTAACTTTTCTAACAATATTTTTTTAACATATTTCTTCACTCTGTCACTATCTACTGACAGACTGATGTTAGACAAAGTAATCTATGAAAAAAACTATAGTCTCCTTGCTTCTCTATCAGCATTTATAAAAACACTAAAAACACAGAGTGACCTGCCGTTAAAGAGGAACTAAACACAGGTTGAGACGGTAACACCTCCCCCTAAGCAGATTCAAAATCACCCTCAAAATGGGCGTGTCGAGAGACAAGGAGGGGAGGAGGTAGAGTTGTGCTTTTGTCCACGCCTCCACCAGCAACAACCTAAAACAAATTAAACCTCTAGCCAACAACATACACCAAGCAACAACAAAGGATAAACATGTAGATGTATTTATCTATTCCACCCATTCCATCCAAAACCAAAGGCTTAAAAAAATGGGGGAAAAAAGGAAAAAAAACCGCTTGTCAGGAGTGAAATGTGGCACTTCCATATAAGGTATGAATGCTGCAGGACCTTCTCATCTCTGCAGGGGATTGGCTCTGCTTGAACCACTTCCGTGACGTCAGAGTGTACAAGACACGTCAGAGTGAACGTCCTTGACCAATAAGAAAATTAAGGTGCAATTCCTCTGTTCAACCCATAGGGGTCACCGTAAACACGTTTTTAGACCGGGGTTTAGTTCCTCTTTAACCAGCCAATAAAAACAGAGCTTGAATTTGAATTTCAGCAGAGCAAGGTGGAGCTGAGCCATATATGGCTCTGAGGGGGAGGGATCAGAATGCTTTGCCTGTTGAAAATATTTCTAAGTTCTGTGCTCTACAGAAACATAGCACCTTTAAGCTACGTGTTTATTGTCATTGAGCCAAAGCACCAGTGCTGCATCTTTTGACTGCACAGCCACTTACTTTGTCTAAACCTTTTAAAAGCTATTCAGTGTTAGAAATAGGTCTGAACTAAATTTCAAAATGTCACGATAAAGTGTTTTATTAGTGTATTTTCTTTTGATCACAAC
Organism: Garcialebias charrua; assembly: GCA_038048925.1. Taxonomy (NCBI): domain Eukaryota; kingdom Metazoa; phylum Chordata; class Actinopteri; order Cyprinodontiformes; family Rivulidae; genus Garcialebias; species Garcialebias charrua. The sequence goes on from JBBPBX010003741.1 coordinate 57,605, forward strand.
ACGGAGAGGCACTCATCTCATATTTGGGTTTGTAAAGTTTTTGTTCTTTTTGTATTTCCAACATCTTTTGCTCTTTTTAGGACACTGAAGAGTGCTAGAAAAGTGTGAATTATCTCTTCTGTCTTTCTCACTTTTGTGGTAAATATAAAAGTGTGCACTTTAGAAAAAAACTGTTAAATTATAGACAAATAGGCAGAATAGTCTCAGGTTTTGTCAGTCATAGAACTGCATGACACTTTGTGTGAAACCTTTTTTGGTTTTGACATTTGTACTCCTTTTTTCCGTGTTGATGTAGTCAAATAAAAAAAACATGTTTTGCATCTTATGTATCCTCCTGATTGAATCTGTTTAACTTTTTTATTTTTATTTTTTAGATTTAGTGATATAAGACTGGATGACGACAATGGTATTCCTTCACAAGAGTTTTTGGACTCATGCTATGCAATAGTGCCTGTATTAGGTAGGCTTGTTACATTCAGTCTCCTCATCTTTTTCTGCTTTCCTGTTTATCGTTACATTCATTTGCATCTTTGGTCATTTCACCTTTTATTACTTTGATAACAAATATTTCCTTTTTACCTGTTTATGCTTGGCATGGCATTTAACTTGTCTATAATGACGTGGCAGCTTTCAGTACTCAGTTTTAAGCTTTGACTTATGTTTGCCGCAGTTGTATGTAAAACAGTGGCTTTTATTTGGGTTCGCTGCATATGTTTGTCGTACAGATTGGCTCGTGCATTAAGTTATCATTTCTAAGCAGATCTCTTTATGCAGAAAAAACAACCTACAACGGTTTGTTGATCCACACACAGGACATCACCAGGTCTAATGGTACTTGTGTAAAAAATATGAATACATTCAGTTCATACTTGAACCATGACTTAGACATTAAAGACCGTGTAAAGTGAATTTCAATATTTTCTTCAATAAACATTATAAATGTCATAATTGTAATCTTGTAAATGAGTAAAAAGTCTCAAAATTGTAGCTCAATTAATTTTGGAGTTATAGATCAAACTGTGTATAAAGATATGTCTGTTTCAGGATTTTTTAGGCGTGTTTTAAATGTGACCGCGTTTCGTCACGCGGTCTTCTTAAGTATAGCCCCACCCCCTGCAGCTCCAGCCGTATAAATTACTTCTTCGCCTCGGTGGAGCCGTTCACTCGCGAATCGCAGATAGCATCAGATAGCAATAGCTATAGCTCCTTTTTTGCTAAGAAAATGCGACAGGTCCATTGCATACTTAGTTATCAACGTGATTACTCTATATTTTAATCACCAACACAGACCCCGCATGCGATGTGACCGGGTCGGACCGGGTGCAGCGAGTCCGCTCATCTTCTAAAATAGCGCTTATTATTAAACACATAACAGCGGAGTTATGAATTATAGTTGTGTCCTCAACTTTAAAAACAAAACCAGAGTTGTTTGTGCACTAAAAACAGCGTAACTCTTGGAAAAAGGAGCTGCTGTTACAGCCAGAACTCAGATAAAAACAGAGCAGGTTTACTGGATCTCTGCTGCACCTGTCTGCCTCTCCACACACAGCTCAGGCTGTGAAGAACGATGCCGACCGTCACAGTGGTCACTGTCTGACTCAGAGTCTGAGTCTGGCTCTGGAGGTTCAAATGAGTAGGGCTGGAGAACTCCAATTAGGCTGCCAGCCTTCGCGAACATCTTCAGGGTGCAGGACACGGGCGCAGTACTGCGCTGAAACCACGCCCACGCGCTGACACGCCCCCAGCGTTTCAGACCAGGGCACAATTATGTTTTTTCATTATTTTTGAGACTTAATTTTATAAGGTAAACAATGTTTTTAATCAGTCAGATTTATATGGGTGATTAATAACACATATTTATGCCGTGTGACAAACTCAAAACACACATTTAATTTTACTTTACACAGTCTTTAAGCTGTTTCCAGTTTACTGGAGTTACATTATTTGTAGAATGTGTTTAAAACATTTGAATGAGCTCAGTTTTGTAGAAGATGCAGCATGAAAGAAATAAAAACACTGATGTGATTTTGGCATAGCATAGCTCAAAGTCGACTCCAGCTCAGATTAAAGAAACAAAATGAAACTACAGTACCGGTACTAAACTTCGTTTTCATTCTGAACCACTTTCTAAAGAATAGAGTGGAAAACAACCCGCTAGGCCTGTCACAATAAACAATAAATCAATTAATCGCATGATAATTGAAAATTATCAACTTCATTTTCATTTATCGGCTTCATTGTTTCTTCGTCTCTCTCCTTCTAATTTTTTTTGTTTTTTCCCATTTATCCTTTATTTATACAGGTAGTCTCATTGAGCCACGATAACTCATTTTCAAGAGAGACCTGTTAGGGAGCAGATTGTGGGGGTAAAGAGCCTTGCTCAGGGGCCCAGAGTGGGCTGAATGAGGGTGGAGGCAGGTGTGGGTGTTTCACCTTTTTCCACCCACATTTTTGATGTTGTCTGAACCGGGGCTTGAACCAGTGATCTTCCAATCACAGGCCCACCGTCTCTAACCACTGCATCACCACTCCCCCAAAAAAGACACTGGTTGACAAAAAGCTCAACTTCAGTGCTCTTCACTGACCCCTCCCTTTCTCTTTAAAAAAAAATAATCTTTAAATAATTTAAAATCAAATTTTTGGATCATTAAAAGCAGCTAAGCTGAGAAGCTAAGCTACGAGCTAAGCTAACAGGTTGACCTCGGGGGGTGAAAAACCTACGTCTTGTCGAAGCTCCAATATTCATGGTTGAAACCCGTGCCTTCGTCTAAAGACTTGTTTTTCTCGGCAAAAAGAAGCAGAGAACTTGTTTACTGTTTTTTTATTTTTATTAAAAGCTTTGTGTGACAAATGCTATGCTAAAGAGCTTAAACCACACTGAGCATCCGCCTTTTTGAGAGCTGAAAAAAGGAAGGGGAGACAGTCCATGTCACGTCAAGGGGCCTCCCTCCCATTTTTCTTAGAGACACGCTTTTCTCTCCCTCACTATCCATTCTTCGGTTCAGTCTTATACTGCCATCCAGTGGTCGACAAAAGGTACTACACTCAAAACAAATTAACCAACATTTCTTCTTAAATTTGACAATAATTAGTAATTATTGTCAAATTTCCAACAATATTATCGTTTATCGCAATCATTTCTGAGACAATTAATCGCCCTGCAAAATTTGTTATTGTGACAGGCCTACAACTAGCTCCCAGACATTGTTTTTAGTAGACTAAAAGTTGAGTGATCAACAAGAATAGAAAACACATTTCGTAAATGGTCAGTGTATAATTTTTCTTTGACATTTTGTGCATCTTGAGCATCCATGAGCTGCGTCTTATATAACTTGCAACCTCGCATTTCCACCTCTGATCAGTCAGTGAGGTTGCGTTCAGATTCAGAATAATCCACCTTAACTTAGCCGTCTGACAAACTGTTCAGGTGGAAAAGCACTACGGACTGAAGTAGTTGCAAACAAGCAGCAAACCAGCTCTGGATGTTTTCTTATGGACATTTTATAGAAAGACAAAACGGTTTTGTCAGGAAAAAGTCACAAAGTAAAAAATTTACAGCTCACATTTTTTATCTTTATACAATAAAAATTAAATGTATGCAAACAAAGGTTTTATTGTATGTTCAAAGGCACAACAATTACATGTTAAGTTGTTGATTTTGTAGAAAGAAATATTAATATGATCCTTTAAATTCTGTCATCAATACTTCATCACTTAGCACTTGTGTAAATAAAACAAACTCCAGAAGCAGCAAAGAAATGATGATAGATTTTCTCTTCCTCAGACAAACTGGGGTCCACAGTTTTTTCACCAGTTAAAATGGATTTTGTTGGAAATATTAAGGTAAGTGCATGTTTATAAGAAATAATGAACAAATTAAGATATTAATGATAGACTTACTATATAAAAAGTCATGTAAATGTGGTGGCACAGTGGGTAGAGCTGTTGCCTCTCAGCAAGAAGGTCACCAGATCAAATCTCGGCCAAGGGTCTTTCTGGGTGGAGTTGCATGTGCTCTCCGTGCTGCATGGATTTTCTCCAGATGCTCCGGTTTCCTCCCACAGACCAAAAACATCAATGCATGTTAGGCTGATTGGTAACTCTAAATTGGCCCTAGGTGAGAGTGATAGACTGGATGTTTGTTTGTGTCTGTGTCCCTATGGTGGACTGGAGACCTGTCCAGAGTGTCTGTCACCTCTCGCACAGTGACTGCTGGATATATGGGCACCATTGACCCCCGTGACCTGACAAGGAAGAATTAGGTAAAGATGATGGATGGATAGAAATACTAGGTCAAACACATTCATTTAATGAGTAAAGTTTACTGTTCAAATGTGGGTTAAAAGTTATAGGCTTAAAAAGACAAATATAAATACAAACCGGATTCCAAAAAAGTTGGGACACTAAACAAATTGTGAATAAAAACTGAATGCAATGATGTGGAGGTGCCAACATCTAATATTTTATTCAGAATAGAACACAAATCACAGATCAAAAGTTTAAACTGAGAGAATGTATCATTTTAAGGGAAAAATATGTTGTTTCAAAATTTCATGGCGTCAACAAATCCCCAAAAAGTTGGGACAAGTCCATTTTTACCACTGTGTGGCATCCCCCCTTCTTCTTACAACACTCAACAGACGTCTGGGGACAGAGGAGACCAGTTTCTCAAGTTTAGAAATAGGAATGCTCTCCCATTCATGTCTAATACAGGCCTCTAACTGTTCAATCGTCTTGGGCCTTCTTTGTCGCACCTTCCTCTTTATGATGCACCAAATGTTCTCTATAGGTGAAAGATCTGGACTGCAGGCTGGACATTTCAGTACCGGATCCTTCTCCTACGTAGCCATGATGTTGTGATTGCTGCAGAATGTGGTCTGGCATTATCTTGTTGAAAAATGCAGGGTCTTCCCTGAAAGAGATGACGTCTAGATGGAGCATATGTTGTTCTAGAACCTGAACATAGTTCTCTGCATTAATGGTGCCTTTCCAGACATGCAAGCTGCCCATGCCACAAGCGCTCATGCAACCCCATACCATCAGTGATGCAGGCTTCTGAACGGAGCGTTGATAACAACTTGGGCTATCCTTGTCCTCTCTGGTCTGGATGACATGGCGTCCCAGTGTTCCATAAAGAACTTCAAATCGTGACTCATCTGACACAGAACAGTCTTCCATTTTGCCACACTCCATTTTAAATGACCCCTGGCCCAGTGCAAACGTCTGAGCTTGTGGAGCTTGCTTAGAAATGGCTTCCTCTTTGCACTGTAGAGTTTCAGCTGGCAACGGCGGATGGCACGGTGGATTGTGTTCACTGACAATGCTTTCTGGAAGTATTCCTGAGCCCATTCTGTTATTTCCTTGACAGTGGCATTCCTGTTTGAGGTGCAGTGACGTTTAAGGGCCCGGAGATCACGAGCATCCAGTAGAGTTTTACGGCCTTGACCCTTACGCACAGCGATTGTTCCAGATTCTCTGAATCTTTTGATGATGTTATGCACGGTTGATGATGATAACTTAAAAGTCTTTGCTATTTTACGCTGGGTAACACCATTCTGGTATTGCTGCACTATCTTTCTGCGCAACAATGGTGGAATTGGTGATCCTCTTACCATCTTGGCTTCTGAGAGACACTGACACTCTGAGAAGCTCTTTTTATACCCAATCATGTTGTCAATTGACCTAATTAGTGTTAATTGGTCTTCCAGCTGTTCGTTATATGCTCAATTTCCTTTTTCCAGCCACTTATTGCTACTTGTCCCAACTTTTTTGGGATTTGTTGACACTGTGAAATTTTGAATCAACATATTTTTCCTTTAAAATGTTACATTTACTCAGATTAAACTTTTGATCTGTCATCTATGTTCTATTACGAATAAAATATTGACATTTGCCATCTCCACAT